>JAGFBZ010000539.1:385000-470000 GCA_018398805.1 Hirundichthys speculiger
TTATGTTTTTGGCATATTTACTTTTTTGTTTTATTTTCAGAGCTTTGTATTATAATCCCTCTTTATAAACTTCACGATATTATATTTTGAAAAACAAAAAAATAAAAGAGAGAATACTATTTGCATTTTACTGTTTGGTGAAACTTTGGTGTAATTACGTTTTACGGCCAGCAGGGGTCGCTGGTTGACTCGCTCCAGACTTCTGTATTTTCCCCCTTTAGGAGCCAGCAGCTGTATGCTATCACCGTGTTAGCTAAAAACAGTTTGGAGCTGCATCCATATAACAAAGCACTGGTACTGTTCCGTTTGCCAACAGTGAGTATTATTTTTTTTTAAAGTGTTTACAGTGAGGACACATAAGTAGTCTGACAGGGAACAGTGTTGAGGGGGGGCAGGCATTCAGTGGGATTTGAATAGATCATTTTAATCGGATCCCAGGGTGGTTCAGGATTCGTTTAACAAAAAATGAGGGTAAAGAACTAAAGCTGTGACTTGAGCCAATTAGGCCAGTTTGTTAGCTTGGCTGCTTATTAGAGAGTAAATGAAAAGTATAACGAGTGGCATTTACTTATGGTTTGCGAAATATTTTTCATACAGAATGAAACGAAAACAACATTTTTTTGCCATATATTAACAATACCATATCCATTAAACCAAACAGTCATTTAGCTAGCTAATGGAGCCTAAGAGCTACTCCTATTACAACACTATTGTGTTTTTTTTTTCCTCCCTTGACTTCACAGTGTCAGTAAGAGTAAACAGATGCTTCTATAAAAGAATAAGGGTTTTGCAGATGCGTATTTAGGTGTGATTTGAATTTCGGTGTTAGCTTCCAGATAAATGACCGCAGAGACCCTCCTAGTTTTAACGTCCTCTCACAAGTCAGAAGAAATCCTGGACAAACTGTTTGTCTAAAGCTTTGCAAATACCTCACGACCAGAGTACATTTTTTTTTCCTCATGTTCTTATTCAATTATTATTGGTATAAAAAATCGACTCGAATGCAAATGTTTTAGAATATAATTTATTTACAATTATTTAGAATTACTTTGAAGATCTGTGTTTTCCTTTGATAGTTGTCAGTGTTGTATTAAGCATGTGTAAATGAGTTTTAATGGTTTAATCATGTGGATATTCAGCCTGTACACACCCATAGATCTGCATCATGTCCACTGTAGGCCTGTGAGGAAATATCATTGTTGTTGAGTATCATTTTAAAATAACATTTTTTCTTTTTGTATCTACATCAGTTTAATCTGTAGTTTTTTCTTCGACATTTTCACTCAAAAGAAACAACACATCATTGGCATCATTAAGACAGTTGGAACAGAATTCACATGTAACGAAAAGAATATTCTCCAGAACACTGTCATGATTTGAAGAATTAAAATTTAAAAGAAGTTACTATGATCTTTTTTTGTAATTTGGTGTCAGCTTCAGGACATATACATTTGTTCTTATAGATTAAATGAGAAATCTTTTTTTCTTGTGTTCCTCTCCAGGGGATTTGTCCCGTGCACGGTGACGACAAATACACTCGACAGTGTCATTTTATAGGTAAATGGAACAATGTTAAGTTAATCATCATGTTTAATCTGATGAAGAAGGACAAAGAGAGGGAGGGGAGCAGGAAGGAAAAGAAAGATAAAAAGGAGAGAATGTCTGCCGCGGAGCTGCGCAGCCTGGAGGAGATGAGCATGCGGCGTGGTTTCTTCAACCTCAAGAGGGAGGCCAAGCGTGAATCCAAGAGCAAGTTGGAGATCTCTAAACCCATCCCCATCAAAGTGGACAACAGCAGTGAGCTCTCCTTCACTGACGTTGAGTCGGATAGCTTGAGCAACCGGAGCAGCATGGTTCTGGACGACCAGCTGAGTGCCGCCAGCTCCACTGATGACCTGAAAGGTGAGGGTTTAGGAAGGCAGGATGGACAGCGTAGCTCAGTGCGGGATCGCGTGGGCCATTTTGGTTCACTTGCCAAGCAAAACTCCTCACAAGTGGGTCAGATGATGAAACGGTTCTCCTTCTCCCAGAGGAGCAAAGAGGAGAGCCCTACAGAAGGTTCGACTCCTTCTGGTCAGACCACCGTCATCTCATCCCCACAAGTAGAGGACAAAGCAGTCAACATGGTTGCCACACACGGTCTAAGGCTGCAACCAGAAGCGGTAAACAAGAAAGTCTGCATCCCTGACATGGTTGAGAAGACATTCCATGCGCATTTACACCTGCCGTCTGTGGTTCCGCCCAGCGCGCCAGGAACGCGGGAGCTGGAACTCCAACGGCGGAACACCGGTGACTTTGGGTTTTCTTTACGTCGCACCACCATGCTAGATCGTAGTCCTGATGGCGGAGTGTACAGACGAGTGGTCCATTTTGCCGAACCCGGAGCCGGCACCAAGGATCTGGCGCTCGGGCTGGTGCCGGGGGACAGGCTGGTGGAGATAAACGGACGGAACGTTGAAAGCAAGAGCCGGGATGAAATAGTTGAAATGATCCGTCAGTCGGGCGACACGGTCCGGCTGAAGGTGCAGCCCATCCTGGAGCTGAGTGAGCTGAGCTGCTGCTGGCTGAGGAACATGGAAGGTCTCCGCAGGAAAGGCAGACATGTAAGCAAACTTTACTTTTTGATATCTTACTTAGTGATGCTTGAAACGTAACTTGATTTTTTTTTTTTTTTTTTTTTAACGAAGATGACATAGTTAACTAATTTCTGTGATCTCTTCTCAAGGTGACACAAAGGAATTTTAAATTGTTTAGCACAGAGGATCAACTTATTTGTAGGGATGCACGATAATTATCGACCCGATAACTATCAGGCCGATAACAGGAAATTATGACATCATCCCGATAAGTCCGATATCACGACGAATAGCCCCAATAACATATATATATATTTTTGTCAACACGTCAGTGCCTCGCTCCCTCTGAGTCTTGAATGACCGGCAGTGAATGTTATGTTCAAGTAATGTCTACATACTCAGAAAAACGATTTCTCAATAAGGAAAATCAAGAATACCCCCTCATGCCAGAAAACAACTCATTAACTCGGTCATAATTTTGGTAGTTGCTGACTTTAATTGATAATCGCAGTATTTTCCCACATGTTACACATTAAAAAAGAAAAAATAGAAAAGGCTGAAAGAACAACTAGCAAATGAGGAAACGTCGGAATTTACATTACTCCTTGAATGCAGCATGCATTGTGCTGATTAGGGATGGGCATTTGGTCGAGATTTATTCGTCGATCGTCGGGAGAATTAATGATTAATAATCGATTAATCATTAACATTTTTATATTGAAAACTATCACAAATATTCTCGATATCGGCGTGACGTTTGTTTTCCCCTTTGGCCTGGTTGCTATGGCGTCGGCATAATCAGAAAAACGATTACTCAGTAAGGAAAATCAAGAATACTCCCTCATGCCAGAAAACAACTTGTTAACTTGGTCATAATTTTGGTAGTTGCTGACTTTAATTGATATTCGCAGTATTTTCCCACGTTACACATAAAAAATAGGGCCGCCCCAACCACTGCGCCACCAGGGCGGCCCATGTGCAGAGGCTACAGTCATCGTGCGGCTGGTCGTGAGTCCGATTCCCAGCTCAGCGACCCTTTGCCGCGTGTCTTCCCCTTTCTCTCTGCCCCCCTTCCTGTCTCTCTACTATCAATAAAGGCCACTAGAGCCAAAAAAATCTAAAAAAAAAAAAAAAAATAGAATAAATAGATAAGGCTGAAAGAAGGACTAGCAAACGAGGGAACGGAGGAATTTACATTACACCTTGAATGCAGCATGCAGTTCGGTGCGCTGATAAAAACAAACATGGCGGCTATTATATGGAACTTCGTTCAAGTTTCAGAAGAAGATAGTTCGCTGGTTATTTGTGACAAATGCTCCAAGCGAAGGAGGGAAAAATAACACAAGCTTTAATATGTCAAACCTGATCAGCCACCTGAAACATAACCGTCGCTTCCATGGAGTTTTGAAATCGCGCTAACGTGAGATAACATGAGCTAACATGAGCCACCCAGCAGCAAGTCAACCCCTCCCCTCTCCTCTCCGCTTCTTGCCATCATCTCTCTCATCTAAAGCTTCCATGAGATAACCCCCCCAAAAAAAAAACCTACTGAACCTCATTTACTTTAATTAAAAGGCATTCATTCGAATAGAACCCTTTAAACGTAATTTTTTTTGTTACTGTGGCGTGAACTTTTTCAGTTTATTTACACAGACAAGTCTAACTTGTGTCAGTATATTATGACCTGTGCATTATTTTTTTATTGTCATTGAGGAATGCATTTTTTTTAGTTTGTAATTCTGATTCATGTATTTCCATCAGTTCAAGGAGCCTTTATTTATTTTTTATATCAGTCAGTAATGAACCTTATTTAAGTTAATGTGAGATATCAAATAGGTTTGTTTGATAGCTTTACGAAAATGTTTGAGAGGCTTGCCAGTAGTTTTCCAATGGAAAAAAATAAATATCTGTTCATTTAAAGAGTCCAAACTATTTTTGATTTTGTTCCTAGTATTGATGTAATGATCTTAGGTATATGTGTGTGTTATCGGTTCTCAGTATCGGCCTTTAGGAGCTGAAAGTTATCGGTTATCGGTTTTAAAAAAACAGTTATCGTGCATCCCTAAGTTAAAGTGTACATATCATTATAATTTTAAAATAAGTGAACGGAAACTCATACTTATGAATTTTCTATGGTATTAAATATTAATATTGAATATTTCGAACAATTCAATATATTTTACATGGGTATTATTATGTTGGTCACTCAAATTCAATTCAAAAATACTTGATTGATCCCTGAAGGGAAAAATAAATTCTTGTAGTAGTTATCTTGTCATGATTTAAGTGTATTCAGTGATTCAGCAATAACCTTCTACAGGTTATATCTGTCAGCAGATAGCAGTCTGTGTTGCAGTGGAACAAGCCTATGACTGAAGACAACTCTGTTGCTCAATCACTGTGTTGTGTAGAGTATGTTCAGGCTTGTCCATGATGTTCTTCATTTTATGAAGTATTCTCCTTTGCAGAGTCAGCTAAAAGAAGCTCCAAAACTTTCCCCAGAACAGATCCAGCCTTTATTAGTTTGTTCAGTTTCTTTAAGTCACTGCCCCTTCTAAGTGAACGCTTCTTTTCAACTGCTGGAGCCATAGTTAGAGCTAGTGCTGGGCGATATGGAAAAAAATCATATATCACAATATGGACTATTTTATATCACGATAACGATATATATCACGATATACCATAATAAAGTATGTTTTCAGTTATTCTCTGAAAAGTTTGACAAAATTGTCATTGCTTACTTTTCAACTTTATTTTGAAAGGAATTTAGCTGAACTGTCACAACATACATTTTAGTGCAGCAAAAACAGGTAGGTACAGAGGTACAGTAGCTTTCACATTTTTTTTAAAGTGCACAACAGTTTCTGAGAGGAAAAACACATTTTTGCACTGAAGTTCAGCTATAAAAAATAAACAAATTATTTTTCAACTTTCTGAAATCTGTAACTTGTTGCAAAGTTTGAAAACCAATTAAAGTGTCTAAAGTAAACATCAGGGTTGAAGAGAACTCTGTTTAAGGCATTAACCATGAATAAAAGTGCAAACATAAAAGGCTACTTTGTAGAAGTAGATATGATTCTATCAAATTTATCATTGCAGGTTATTTAATTACATATTTGCTGTAATAATTTATAAAATTAGATTAGAAACGATAGAAACTAAGAGACGATATACACTTTTATATTGTCCCCACGATATATATCGTCATATTGGCCAGCACTAGTTAGAGCCCAAACGTTACATCTTCTTCCAGAAAATAAAATACTGTGTTACATTAGCTTGATGCACTACATGTAAAAAAAAACATCCACTGACGTAAATCTGCCTCTTCCTGTTATCTATACACCTTTTAGCAGAATAGCCATGAACATTGTGGGTCCTCTGCCAAAAAACAGTAGTGTTCACCAGTCCATTTTAGTCATTTGTAGCTATGCTACGTGGTTCTAAGATGCTTTGTCCCTTGTGTATTACTGCAGCTCACGATGTTCTGAGAAACATTGACTCAGCTGTTTTCCAATGTGGAAATACCAGGGGTGTAACGGTACAATCTAATGTTTATATGTGTTTTTATATGCAGCCATCACAGACCTAGAAGAATAGACTCGCAGCTAGAGGTCTTTGGAACAACCCGAAAATCAGAGGTTCCGACCCGACCTGAAATGAGTCCATTCAAAAGACGCGACTCGGGGTTCGGGTCAGAATCGGTAGTTAGTCTTGGGTCCGGTCGGTGCTCTCTGACAGGCTGGGTCCACGTTTACTCGAGAGAGGTAAAGATATTGGCGGTGGCAGCCAATGTCAGGACTCGGGCAGTTAAATGATTATTAATTAAAGGTGGGGTAGGTGTTCAAGGTGATCAAGTGAGACTTTTTGAAAATGTACATCCCTCCCTCCTCCCAAAGGCTCTGCCTCCTCCTCTTCAGCCCACCCCTCGAAACCACGCCTTCACACGATTCATGACTACATGAACCGCAGGGAGGGAGGGAGGGGTGGGAGTGCATTGATATTTGATGGACGTATTAGGCAGCCAATAAATGTAAAGATGATCAGTAAATTGATTGGTCAGAGTTTTTCTCTGATTATACCCTCTAGACCAGACCAAAACGTTTGGTTTTTTTTTGCAAACATTTTATTTCAGTGGGTGCAATGGGAATGTGAAAAGGTTTTTTTCAGGCAATATTGATAAAAAAGTGCTGCAAAAAAAAGAAAAAACATGTGTCTAAACATGTGGACTGCCCACCTTTCATGAAACAATCGTGTTCAGCCATAGCGTGAACACGTTTATTACCAGTTTGCCCGGCAGCTGTAGAAACACAACGGATTCGCCAACGTGACAAACGTTGGATGAGAGAACATAATTCACGACACGTCCTGACTGATGTAGCCTTTGCAAACTATTAGCGTTAGCGTTAGCAGTTGCTACAATAGCATCTGTATCCACAAAGAAAATAACGACGTGGATTTATTGTTGTTTACATCACGTAGCCTATGTTGCAACTGAACCGGGTAGAAGAAGACAACGTTTAGGTAAGAAAATCAAGTTTTATTCAACGCTAGACAACTTTAACATGAGCAACTATGGGCTGGATTGTCTCGGTTTTATTCGGGTAACTCGGTTCAGTTTGTGGTCGGACACTAAAGACTCGGATCGGGTTGGTTCCGGGTCCAAATCATACCTGTCAAGTATCCCGTTTTGGCCGGGAAAGTCCCGTATTTTACTCTTCTCTCCCGCCGTTCCCCCGTATTAGTATTTTCCCGTAAATCTCTCCGTATTTTAACCTGCGTTATTAAAAAAATAATACCGCATTGGGCAGAATAAAAAACAAAACAAAAAAACATTCCCGATCTGTCACTTGCCTCGCGATAACCAACTCCAACTTACCAGCGTGTCCAGCCAACAGCCAAAGGGACACCATCCGACATCCCCTGCGGAGCCATGGGTTATTGATAGGGATGCACGATAACTGTTTTTTAAAACCGATAACACACTTATACCTAAGATCGTTACATCAATACGATGAAAAAAACCAAAAACAGTTTTGACTCCTTAAATGAACAGATATTTTTTTTTCCAATGAAAAACTATTGGCAAGGCTCTCAAACATTTTCGTAAAGCTATCAAACAAACCTATATGATATATCGCACCAACTTAAATAAGGTTCATTACTTACTGATTAAAAAAAAATAAAGGCTCCTTGAACTGATGGAAATCCATGCATCAGAATTACCAACTGAAGAAGTGCATTCCTCAATAACAAAATAAACAAATTGAAAATAACCTCGGGTGTGTATGTCCCGGTAGCTTCTTTAATGGCTTGCTCACATTAGCGTCTTTAGCAGCCTGGGCGTCCTCATACGATTTCAAAACTCTGTCAAAGCGATGGTTATGTTTCAGGTGGCTGATCAGATTTGATGTATTAAAGCTTCTGCTATTTTTCCCTCCTCGTGGAATTCGCTTGGAACATTTGTCACAAATAACTAGCGAACTATCTGTACTTGTCCATTTTTTCAATTTCTTTGTGTAATGTGGGAAAATTCTGCGAATATCAATTCAAGTCAGCAACTACCCAAATTATGACAGAGTTAACATGTTTTCTGGCATGAGGGGGTATTTCCTGATTTTTGGTTATTGAGAAATCATATTTCTGATTATGCCGATGTCAGGGGAGCTCATAACACCGCAAATATGGAATAATGTAGCGGGGATGAAAACAGCCGCAGTTGGCAGACACAGGAGAAGCCTTTGGGGAAAAAACACACCCCTAATGGTGCGCCGGAAATCGCGGCCATGATGATGATGATGGCTGGAAGTTCTTGAGAGAGGAGGAAGAGTACCAAAAGTGAATCCGAAATTTTGATGAGCCTGTTGGTTATTGTGGAGACGATCTGACAAATTCTGATCCCATTGATTTAATCTCTTTTCCTGAATGATGAGTTTCTGGAGCCTCAACACCAATGAAACACACAGATATGCCCACCAGTTCTTTGAAAGGGAAATTTTAAAACCAAACTCCAGATTTCATGCCTTTATGATGTGATTGTCCCTGAAATGAAAGCTTTCATGTCACTCACTTGTGCATGGGGCTTGAGGAAAAATCTGAAATTGAGAACTACTGGCGAGTTGATGAAACAGTAATCAAATTAGATGACAAATCCACTTCCTCCCCAAATTTTGGTTCATACTGAAAATACAGATCAGAGCCACCCCCACCCCTCTGTACATGAACATGTAGAGCAAGTTAATTCCTTCAAATTCCTTGGTGTCCACATCTCTGCAGAGCTCTCCTGGTTGGTCAACACCACAGCGCTAGTCAAGGTAGGGCCAGTGGCGGCTACACTTTGAGGGTGCTCAGGAAGGAGCAATTAAACACACAGTTTCTAATAACCTTCTACTCTTCCACCATCAAGAGCATGCTAACCTACATCGCGACAGTGTGGCACGCCAGCTGCAGAGGGTGGCAAAGACCTCACAAAAGATCATCAGGTGCCCTCTGCCTTCTTTGATTAACATCTACAACTCCCGCTGTCTCAGCAGGGATCCATCTACTTTCAAGAGACTGAAGAACATGTTTGTCTTTAGCAACAAGGTGAATAAGGTGAAAGCTGTCTGCAGCTGCCCTTAATCTTGCACCATAAAGAAGACTGGTCACCCACAGCACTTAGCACTCACCAGTAAGAGCCAGAAAACCCCAGTGACCTGGTCACTATGAAACGGCTTTCCAAACACTTGAGGCCTGACAGTGTTTTTCCCCCTCAAGAGTCCAGAGTTCAATAAAAGATTCTTGGTGCAAGTGGATGCATCAGCGGTTGGTCTTGGTGTAGTTCTAGCACAAGGACACCTTGGTGTGGAGCAACTAATCTTGCACCTTAGCTGCAGGTCGCAGCCGCGGGAAACTGGTATTCCACTGTGAGAAGAGAAGGGCTGGTCACAAAGTGGGCCCCGGAGAGTCTGCGTTACTACTACTTTGATTAGCAGAGAATTCGACCTGAAACAGATTGACATGGAGAAATATGATGAAGGATCACCATGACAACCTTTACATGTTGGTACCTGTCACTCCAGTCTTTAAAATTCACAGTCTGATATTCACCTGGTAAGACCAATGTGGTGTTCCATAGTTAATTCCTATCTTTATCCTATCTCCTATCGTTAATTCCTATCTGGCCACTTTATCAGGTCCACCTTGCTAGTACCGGGTTGGACCCCCTTTTGCCTTCAGAACTGCCTTAATCCTTCGTGGCATAGATTCAACAAGGTACAAGAACATTCCTCGGAGAGTTTGGTCCATATTGACATGAAAGCATCACGCAGTTGGTGCAGATTAGTCGGTTGCGCATCCATGATGCAAATCTCCCGTTCCACCACATCCCGAAGGTGCTCTATTGGATAGAGATCCGGTGACTGTGGAGGCCATTTGAGTACAGTGAACTCATTGTCATGTTCAAGAAACCAGTCTAAGATGATTGGCGCTTTATGACTCCTGCTAGAAGTATCCATCGGAAGGTGGGTCCACTCTGGTCATAAAGGGATGGACATGGTCGGCAACAATACTCAGGTAGGCTGTAGCGTTGACACAATGCTCAATTAGTACTAATGGGTCCAAAGTGTGCCAGGAAAATATCCCTCACACCATTATACCACCACCACCAGCATGAACCATTGATACAAGGCAGGATGGATCCATACTTTCAGGTTGTTGACGTCAAATTCTGACCATCTGAATGTCACAGCAGAAATCGAGACTCATCAGTGTTTTTCCAATCTTCTATTGTCCTATTTTGGTGAGCCTGTGTGAATTGCAGCCTCAGGTTCCTGTTCTTAGCCGACAGGAGTGGGACCCGGTGTGGTCTTCTGCTGCTGTAGAGCATCCACCTCAAGGTTCAACAATAATTTGCATTCAGAGATGCTCTTCTGCATATCTCGGTTGTAACGAGTGGTTATTTGACTTACAGTTGCCTTTCTGTCAGCTCGGACCAGTCTGGTCATTCTCCTCTGACCTCTGGCATCAACAAGGCATTTGTGCCCACAGAACTCCCACTCACTGGATATTTTCTCTCTTTCTGGACCATTCTCTGTAACCCCCAGAGATGGTTGTGCATGAAAATCCCAGTAGATCAGCAGTTTCTGAAATACTCAGACCAGCCCGTCTGGCACCAACAACCATGGCATGTTCAAAGTCACCTTTCTTCCCCATTCTGATGCTGGTTTGAATTGCAGCAGATTGCCTTGACCATGTCTACATGCCTAAATGCACTGAGTTGCTGCCATGTGATTGGCTGATTAGAAATTTGGGTTATGAGCAGTTGAGTGAGTGTGTATTTACACATCATCACTCACCTCGTCAAGGTTGCCATTTCAGTCAGTGTCAGGATGTGGAAGTAGGTGGGGAAATAGAGGGCTACGTGCCACCAAGTTAAGCTTCCTGTGTGGTCACATGAGCTGCATACTAGGGATGTTCCTGGCGACTAATTTCCCTGTCGACTAAACGAAAATTTTAATTAAGACTAGTCGACTAGTCTAAAAAAAAAAAGGAAAACACTCAGAAAACAGTGAAAATTTAGCACAATTTATTGAAACATCGAAACAGAATTTGAAACATTGTCCCAAAAAATATTGTGTGTAACAAGAATTCTTTAAGCCTTTAATCACAATGTTCAACAACCATGTCGGATTTTAAATGCCGCTGAAGTACGAGACACTTTGCACTGTGCAGTATGAATGAATGTGAACATGAAGGCAACTCAGTCAAACGTTAACCACCAAAATAAATAAATTGCCTCTGACACATTGAATCTTGCAGATTATCCGACAAATATTATTGCTTTAATTCACTTTCAAGTTAATAAAACATCTAATTTATAATTAAATTTCAACCGAAACGAGCAGCATTTTGCACCGTGCAGTATGAATATAAACCCTGCACATCCGAAAAAATCTCACTTAAAGTTAACAAATAATGTAACATCTAAAAAAGATAAATTGCTGCTGGATTATTAAGCTCTATGCGCAGTTCAATATGAGTGTAAAATTAAACAAACATCTAAAATCTCTCAGACCGGACGGGAGAACACGTCTCCGGGTAAACAATGTGGCTAGCAGTGTGGCTAGCACCACTAGCATCAGCAGCCGTCGTCTCGTGCAGATTAACATCCAAATGCTTGAGTGGAATGTGGTTGTGCATTGCTCCAGTCGAGTGATTGTATGCCAGTTGTTTCTGACACAGTCTACATACTACCTTGTTTTCATTTTCTAGATTAAAGTACCGCCAAACCGCGCTGGTTTTGCGAGACTATCTTCCCACCGTGCCGTTTTAAAACTCCAGTCTACTCGAGCATTTCCGCGGGGAGGGGGGCTGCTGTCTGATAGCTCTGTAGCTCCGACTAGTGGCGGGCGGCTGTATGACAGTTGTACATGAATAAAACACAAATTGGTTTAAACGACTAATATTTCTGGTGCCGACGAGAAAGTGGGCGGACGTTTAATCGGTTAGACGACTAATCGCGCGCATCCCTACTGCATACATTTACATATTTGCTTGAAATATTATTTAATTGTATGGTTATGCCCCTCTGCATTTTTGGTGGCTTTGCCCCAGCAGTGCATTTGTGTGGATCCAATTGCATCATGAATTGCACCTGTGAGGCTGTGGATAAAGGTTGCCCGGTGTAGCTCACAGGAAGGAGAGCTCGCCGTTCTCAGTAAAGTAAAAGGTTTTATTAAAACCTATAATCAAAATTCCAAAACACAAGCACTGACACCCACTGACATGGATTTCAACAGAACTCTGAGACAGTTTGGACTAGACTGAATTTTAAACGTATCTTTTGAATTACTTTAGTTTTCTTGAATACTGAAGGTTTTTTTTTTTTTTTTGCACTTTTATGAATAGTATTCCTTTTCTTTGTCACCTTGCACCTTGAGCATTGGAAAGTAAGGAATAAAGATACCAGCACAATGGTGTGTGTGTGTGTGGTGTATGTATGTATGTATATATATATATATATATATATATATATAAAGACATAAACCTTTTTCCTCCACTGCCAGAGACTTTTTAGAAAATTCTTCATTACTTTCTTCAAAGTCAGAGGTTTACATACATTCCCTTATTATTTGGTAGCTTTGCCTTTAAACTATGTAACATTTTGGGTGTCCTCTGGGATGAGCTTCTCAAAATAGTTTGCTGGAATTTTGGCCCGTTCCATCTTTCTGATCCATTAATGCTCAGAAAGGGGAAAAAAGTTCTTAATTGCCCTGTAAAGTCATTTAGCTTTAAATTTGCCAGCATTTGAAAAAAAAAAAAAAAGTGATTAACTGTCTAATCAAAGTATCTCAACTTAGTAGTGTTATACTTATCAAGTTATTTTACTTCGATGTTAAATAGCCTATGTCAAATCCAAATCATGATTGCAAAGGTACAGTCAGATGCGCTGAATGAATAACTCTTCATAAGGTTGGCATCCTTTTCCGTCACAGCTTTATAAGATGTACTTTATTCTGTTTTTATACTCTGCACACTCGTGAGGAAGCTGATAAGTTGGCTATCATGATTTTGAAAATATACATAGCTCTTGGATGGTATTTATTCTTCCATTTTTATATATTTTTGTTTTCAAACTATTTCAAACTTGTGGCAGATTATATAACAAAGGGGCCTGTAAGGAGAGAGAAAGCTACTGCGATCAGAAGAATCGATCAAAGTTGTAAAAGCTACAGTAACTTGTCTTTATGGGCTCATTTGAACTTTATCGGAGTCCGTCTCTCCTTTAAGTTTCATTCTGGTATTTATGGAATTTGCTCTGGGACAAATAGGCCTCTTCCTGACCCTTTTCCCCTGACAGTTCATTTTGAAAAGTGGAATGAACTTTTGTGGATTAGGGAAATGGAGGAGAGAAAGGACTACATATTGCAGTACATAATTATGAAAAAAAAATATATAAAAATAAGTTTGTACAAACATTGAAAATAGCATGCATATTTTCAGGCAACTTTCTTTTATTAAATCAGTACAGAGTCACAACAAAATGTGTGCATGTTGTAAGGTTACAGATGGTGTTCTATTGCCAAGAAATACAAAATAACCATCTCTGAATGTACACGACATTGCCATTTATAATCCACTTATAATGTTGCTGTCCAGGAAATGTTTAATTCAGGACTCAAGAGTCATCATTGCTGTTAAAAGCAAAGACACAGCAGCTTTGTTACAACAATGGATATCCCATGAAGACTGTGTGGTAGTGACTCTTTTCCTGTGAGTCATGTGTCAGATTACAACATACAAACATTCTCTATGTGTCCTTTACATGAAAATAAATTTGTGATTTTGCAGCCATTTTGCCAAGTTTAATCACAAACACTTGTTAGAATATTGAACTCCCATTGCAGAGCGTTTTATAGCTGATCATACATATAACGTAAATCTGGCTTTTTGGATAATGATGGCAACTGCACTTTATTCATATGGAGTCATGCAGTGTTTAATCATGGAGGAAATACTTCATTTTAATCTGTGTGTCCATGTCTCATAATTGATCTGTTTGTGTGTCTATAACATTCTCTGATCATATCTAACTTTGACTTTTGACTTCTTCATGCTGACAAAATGTCCAGGGCTCACTGGACGAGGATTCTTTTTCTCTCCTCCAGGCATCTCAATACTGAAAAAAAGCAATCCCAGGTGTGGTCTGCACGATGCATGACTGATTGTATTAAACAATCAGCTCGTCACATGATTGCCCAACACTGTGCAGTATTGTGTTGTGATGTGCTCCGTCCCATTGCTTGAACAGTGCTTTGTTTCTTGAGCATGTTTTCCATCAGAATTTTCGGAGAAGTCGGTAGTTGTAACTTACCTTTTTTTTGGGTTGACATCTAAATATTTCTCACTTTTCATTTACTTTCTTTTCCACTTGTTTTTAAATGTGTTGATCTGATTTTACATTTATTTTTTAAAGAATTTTTTATTTTATTATTGTGTTCATGGCTTACTTTTGTGTTTACTGAATTAAACTAATACCTGTACTTTTGTATACCAAAGTTGCTCCTCAACCTCTACACTTCCTTGAGGCTTGTCATATTTATATGTTTGGGTGTAAGAAACTTTGAATCAAATATATTCCCACATTCTTCCTGTGCTTATTGAACCACTTGGTTATCATCCCAACAAACTTTTTTTGTAACATTTTGGCATGGTATCAAATAGAAAATACTGGTTATTTCAGAACAATTTAGTATGAGTGTTATTATGGCCAAATGATTTTGCTCACAGTGTTGAGTAATATCAATTTTTATGATTTCAGGTGAAGACAGAGGAGCAGATAGAAGCAGAGCAAGCTTGGTATGGATCAGAGAAAATCTGGCTTGTTCACAAAGATGGATTCTCCTTGGGTGAGAGAGGATGTTTTTCTTTTTTCTTTTTTTTTCTTTTTTAAGTTTCTGACATGTGGGAGTACAACCTGGACAATTTCTTATGGAAATTAAAAAAAAAAAAAAAGCAACTAATAAATTAATCTAACTTATTGTGTATATCAATCATCTAACTTGTATTTTTTAAACAATTCTTATTCTGAAACACTTTAATGCAGTTCAACTTTTGTCACCGAAAGATCACCCAAAACCTAAACCCGACTGCTTTATATACAATTGCTTGGAGTCATCTAATTAGACTCAGGCAATACCTTTTTCTGATTTCCTAAAACAGATCGACCTTCACAGTACTTTCCACAAGTAATTCAAATATACACTTACACAAACTAATTTAGAAATGTATGTACTTTAACAAATGGCAGAAAATAAATGAAATATCTTAACATATTATTTCAAAATAAGTCAAACTAACAAAACAAGAATTTTATTATAGTTTTTAAGTTTTCAAACATAAGGGGTGAACAATAACATTTCAACAAAGAAAATAAGTATAATATCCCCAACCCTGGCAAGAAAAGAAAAAAATAAATCAAATCAAATCAAATATAAATAACATTGAATAAATAGAGATAAATAAATAAATAAGAAAAATAATAACAAAATCATAATCACAGCAGTGCATAATTTACAAAAAGTTTAAAGTCAATCAAAGCCATGAGTTTCCAAGAAGTCCAGGTAAGGGCTGCACAAATGAATAAAGTTCTTGTCTTTCTTTTTCAAAATATAAGTCAGTCCCTCCAAAGCCTTTGTCCACAATCCAACAGAAGGTATATCCACATTCTTCCATAAAAGTGCAATTATCCTTCTGGCTTGTAAAAGTCCAAAATCAATAATCAGAGACTGCTGCAAAGTTGCAACAAAGTCCTCAGGATGTATTCCCAGTATACAAAGTTTGGGATGTAAAGGAACATCCTTTCCAATTATGTGGCTAATACATTCAATCACCTTCTTCCAAAATAGCTGTAGCTTTGTACACTCCCATAAACAATGAATTAATGTACCTTTTTCCTCTCTGCCCTTCACACAGATATCTGTGATATTAAGGAACAACCGATTTAACCTGCTAGGTGTAAAATAGGTCCGCATTAGCCATTTGTATTGTAATAATTTACATTTTGTGTTAACAGACTGTGTCTGGGGTTTAAAACAGGCCATTTTCCAGTCTGCTTCATGAATGTCCTCCTTTATATCAATTTTCCATGCCTCTAACTTTTGGAGGGACGAATCTTTTGAATATCTTAACAATAACTCATAGAACAGAGGTCAAGGTCCCCTTAGATGTCATAATACTATTAATTGCCCTATCTGATTGTTTTTTCTTGAGTCGCCAAGCCAATAATTTACCACATTTTTCTCCCTGATCGTATTAGGATTGTTGAAGCCACATCAAACTTTTTGCAACTTTAATCATCGATAGCTTGTTATATTTAGCTCTCATAATTTGCAATTCCTTTACTTTCAAATGGTTGTAATTATTATACAAGTCTTGTTCCAACCAATTAATTTGGTTTTCTAGTGTTTCCATTTCCATACACCGTTGTTTAGTTTTAAAATTTGTATAACTAATAATTTCCCCACACATATATGCCTTGAATGCTTCCCATCTCACGCATGCATCAGTCTGATCAAGATTTGTTTCAAAATAATTATCAATGCATCCTTCAGCAAGTTTATAAACTCTGTATCCTGTAGTAATTCGACTGGGAAACTCCATCTCCTGGAGTTGTGAATAAATGTATTTATATGCAAATTTAATGATACAGCTGCATGATCACTTATGACAATGCTATCATACCAACATTCTTTAATTTTATATAAAAGTCCAGAAGAGACCAAATAATAAACAATGCGTGACTTGAGTAACAGGAGTATTCAATTTCATCTGGGTGCATTTCCCTCCATACTTCAACCAAATTCAAATCTTTACACAACTGCAACAATATTCTCCTTGTCTGTGTATGAGTAGAGTCAAAGTGAGTTGAGTGATCTTTTGTAGGCTCTAAAGTGCCGTTAAAATCACCTCCCATAATGTACATACCTTGCAAAGTGGACAGAGTGAGGAACAAATTTTGCAAGAATATTGGATTATCATCATTTGGACAGTAAATGCAAACCAAATTCAATTTAGAATAGAATAGAATAGAATAGAATAGAATAGAATAGAATAGAATAGAACACCTTTATTGTCATTACACAGAGTGTAATGAGATTCAGAGCTGTCCCATAGAGTGCACACAGGATGAAAAATGTACAAGAAATTATATATACAAGTATGTACACAATAAAGAAAAATAAACCAGTAGGCAGAAACCTTGTGATAAGTGAGATTGCGAATATTATACATAATACAGATTTGTAGTAATGATGCTCTGGTGGTATGGATAAAGTGACATGTGAAAATAGCAGCATTCAGTAATAAATATTTTTATTAACAGGTAAAAATACAGATTTCAGTTACAGTGTGAATTTAAGGCAATGGTGGTAAAGTGACATGTGACTTTCAATAATAAATAGTGGTTATTTACAATACAGATTGCAGTGCAAGTGGCCTATGATAAAAAGGTGCAGGTGACATCCAGTGTGAAGTTTGTCAGTTCGTCAGTGCAGACTGGAGTTGAGTATTGTGACAGCTTTAGGGAAGAAGCTGTCTCTAAGTCTATTTGTTCTGGCTGGTATGGACCGGTAGCGCCTGCCAGAGGGTAGCAGGTTGAACAGATGGAAGCCGGGGTGAGTGTTGTCTTTTAGAATGTTTTTTGCTCTGTTCAGGCATCTGGAGCTGTAGATGTCCGTCAATGAAGACAGGGGGCTACCGATAATTTTTTGTGCGGTGTTGGTCACCCTCTGCAGTCTCTTCCTGTCCGCCACCGTGCAGCTTGAGTGCCACACTGACACCGCGTAGGTCAGCAGGCTCTCTATGGTGGAGCGGTAGAAGGTCACCAGCAGGCTTGTGCTCAGTTGTTCTTTTTTGAGCACTCTGAGGAAGTGTAGTCGCTGCTGGGCCTTCTTAACCAAGGCTGACGTGTTGGTGGACCAGGATAAGTCAGCCAGAGATGTGGACCCCAGAAATTTGAAGGACTGCACTCGCTTACACATTCACCGTTGATGTACAGGGGGGCAGGGTAGCGCTGTTCTCCGGAAGTCCAGGATGAGTTCCTTTGTCTTGGAGATGTTTAGTGCTAAGTTGTTGGTTGCACACCACCTCTCCAGATTCAGGACCTCATCCCTGTAGGCCTCCTCGTTCCCCCCTGTTATCATCCCCACCACCGTTGTGTCGAGTGTGGATAAGTTACCCTGGACAATGATGTATCGACCAGATTGATCACAAATAACATTATCAACTTGAAACGATATGGATTTGTGTATAAGTATGAGCACGCCCCGAGCACGGTTATTGTAGGGGGCATATAAGACCTGATCCGGCCATCTTTTTTTGTAATCTGCCGATTTCTGCGGCTCCTAAATGTGTCTCTTGCAAGAAAACTATTTGGGACTTAAGTTGCTTAATTCTATTCAAAACTTGCTTTATTTTAGCTATTTCTTTCAGAACTCTGACATTCCAGCTAGTAATTTTTATTTGAGATATATTTGTGTTTTAATTTTGTATAAGATGTAAACCTGTCTAGTTGGAGAAAAAACAGAAAAGTAAATAGCGGTGCTGCTATTGAGTGCACTGCTGACATAACACATCCCTTAACAACATTTGTCTTACCCAGATATTCAAAAAGGAGTAAATTAAATTATTGAAAAGAAAAAGACATTGGGTCTGTACTAGGGATGCACATGGTTAAGCGTTTAACCGTTAACCGATAACAGTAACTCTAACCGATTAATACTAACGGTAAATTTTGTTTTTAAGCTACGTAATTGAATCAACTCATGGGGGCGTGTCGACAGGTGCAACGGGCCTCTGATTGGTCAATTCTACATCCGTGAAGAGCAGAGCGCGTCATCGAAAAAATGAGGAAGTACCCACATCTGTACGATTCTGGTTCTCCACACTACAAAGACAGCACATATTCTAGTAATTCATGGAGGGAGATAGCGATGAATGTGGGTTCTGGATACGGCCGAGACGGTGAGGAAGTGGAAAAACACAAGAGATAAGTTTAGTAAGTTTAGCAAGTTCGTGATTGTTGCTCTTGCGTTGTGGCTTGGAATAACATAGCAAGACCGCGCTAGTATAAATCAAAAGTGACAGCGGCATTTCTGCGACAAGCTGACGGTGACACCATGCCGCGAGAGTATACACGGGGAAGTGTCCGCATGCGTCCATGACAACGCGCGAACATCGCTGCAGCCAACCCTTCCCGGACTTATCATTAATGGTTATTAATCGTTAAAGGGCGTCGGTTAACGGTCATAAAAAAATCCAAAATGTGCATCCCTAACGCTGACATAGCCGATACCTGGTGAAGTTCCTGGGTTTTAAGCCATAATCCGGGGAATAAGACGATTTTTGTGCACGGCTAACTGGAGCCCCCCTCCTAAGCTGCCATCTTCGTTAGGGTCACGTGACCACCCCCCAACAAAACAAGAATTACTAAAAAGAAAAGAAACCATCGACTTGGTTTTACCCAATAATTCAGTTGAAGACATTATGACCCATATAAAAGACAGGAAATGCTGGGCTGGCCTCTTCCCAACACTCCTGCACAGTGAGTCAGAACAAAGAACAAACAATATAAAGGTAAAAAGAGCTGTACAACATTAAGTGACAAGCGGTGAACGGAGCAAGTCTCGCCCACTTTGTCATCCCCCCAATATAATACTTCCATGTGTCCAGTGGCCATTTCGCATATAAAGCCTGTTTCTTGATTGTTGAATGTCTCATTTCCCTTGGAAAGAGCTTGTGACTTATGTACTGCACCTCCAAGTCCGACCTCCAAGTCCCACCTGTAAGGGAAGCTCGGCTTCCCTTGCAGTCCCAGAGGAATCTCCTCTGCCAGGCACCTCCACTCAATCAAAGCCCTTCCTACCTCACTGCTATCCAGGAGCAGAATGTGCACAATCTCTTCAGGAAACTGAACCCTCACAAGGCTCCTTGGCCGGACGGTGTCTTCCCCTCCACCCAGAGACACTGTGTTGATGAACTGACTCCTCTGTTCACTGACATTTTTAACACCTCCCTGGAGTCATCTCATGTGCCAGCCTGTTTCAAATCCTCCACCATCATCCCCATCCCCAAGAAGCCATGGATCACTGACTACAAGCCTGTGGTGCTGACGTCTGTAGTCATGAAGTCATTTGAGCGCCTGGTCCTCTTCCACCTCAAGACCCTCACTGTCCCCCTTCTGGACCCCCTACAGTTCGCCTACAGAGCCAACAGGTCTGTAGATGACGCCGTTAACCTGGCCCTTCTTTCCATCCTGCAGCATCTGGACTCCCCAGGAACCTATGCCAGGATCCTGTTCCTGGACTTCAGCTCTGTGTTCAACACAATCCTCCCAGCTCTGCTCCAAGACAAGCTGTCTCAGCTCAATGTGCTGGTGGATCTGTGGATCAATCTGCAGGTGGATAACTGACTTCCTCTCGACCAGCAGCTGGTGAAGAATGTCTGATACTGGCTCCCCTCAGGGCTGTGTGCTTTCTCTTCTCCCTGAACACCAGCTGCTGCACCTCCAGTCTGTGAAACTGATCGAGTTCACAGATGACACCACCCTCATTGGGGTCATCTCAGACGGTGATGAGTCTGCCGACAGGGGAGATGTGGATCAGCTAGTGTCCTGGTGCAGCTGCAACAACTTGGAGCTCAATGCCCCGAAGACAGTGAAGATGATTGTGGACTTCAGAAAAGTCACAGCCTCAACGTTCCACCTTACCCTCATGGACTTCCCCATCTCCACAGTGGACTTCTTCTGCTTCCTGGGGACCACCATCACCCAGGACCTCAAGTGGGAGCTGACCATCATTCTCTTAACATCAGTATTTCTGCAACAGTGTCTTAAGTCAGCAGCTTCTTCAGATCTGCTGCAACGCAGACCGCTATTGGACATCTTTCTATAGGATACCCCACAGCAATAACCTTATACAATGAACCACTGTGGAGGCTGAAATTGTGACAGCTACTGTGAGAATTAACATCCTTTTGGGGAATTATAAAGTAGTTTTAAATTGATTTGAATTGATTCATTAATTTGATTTATATCATATCTAATAAACATAATTTTGATAACTTTTTTTTTTATATTTAGCTCAGAAGGTTCCCTTATAGGCATTGAAGATTTACTTGTTTTGTCTCTTGTACACTGTCATGATGCCCACTGTAGCTCTGAGAGCTAGTTCTGTCTTCTGCCAGAAATGCTAAACTCGCTATTAAGGGATAGCGGGGAGCGGGAGGGGTGTTCCTCTGCAAACAACACAACTAAACCTGCTATCCCACCTGCGCTACCCACTACATTATGCATAGGAGTGGTTAGGGCGTTCCACCTGTTAAACCAATCAGTGCGTCAGTAGCCATTGCCTTTAAGAGCAGGTTGCGCTACCCACAAACCGCTGTGGGGCGTCTTTTCACCCAGATTGGAGCAGCTCTCTTGCACAGCTCGTCTGGGACTCTGCTAGAGAGCTTCTTCCTCTTCCTTCCTCCTCTGCACTGATATATACATAAAATATTTTTACACAGACAATTTCTATTGGCTACCTGAAAGTCCCAGATAGTCGGTGCGCTCCCAGTAAACACGCTCTGGTCGTCTATGGTTTAACTGGTGAGCAAGCTGTTTATGACAATCTCTGCCATTTTCTCAGGGGTTCAACTGAGGCCAAATCACTTTTTTTTTATAGGTAATTCGAGAGCTAGAGCCATTTGTGCACATCCACATGTGACCAGGTGGACGCATTGATGCTATTTGGATGCGCTCTTGTACGCGCTGACATGCGGGTGGCAGGTAGCGGGTGGTCAGAGCACCCGCAACCCACGATCGCAAGATACCAAGTTTGCGGAAAGGGTATAAGACACACCCTTATTGCCACACCTACAATGTGAGTAAGGGAGTCGGTATAATGGGAAGCGGCTTTAGGGAGCGTGAGATTGCATTAGCGGTTAGCGGAGGTTCCTAAACCTACAATTTGCGGGTAGCGGCTAGTATGTAGTGGCTAGCAGGAAGTGTACGATCGGGGCCTAACAGTCATTTTTTTTTCTGTCTTTCCTCTTTCCAGCCACTGTTGTCAAGACAGGGGTTGACTCGGTGCCAGAGGGAAAGGTGAAAATCAAACTCGAGCATGGTGACGCAGTGCTAGATGTGGATGAAGATGACATAGAAAAGGTGAGTAGGGGATGGTAACAAATTCTCAGTGGCTAAAAATTCTGCAACAATAAGTGATGATCTTATCATACAAATAATCTTAGTTTTGAATGTATTTTATCGCGCTCTCCTGTTTTAACTCAGTTTGTACAAGAGAGAATCCAAAACAGTGACAGACATACACAGGTGTTCATGAAGAATGCTGATGTTTGTTAAATGCCCCTTAATAAGAATCATTGATGCCAAGGACACTTGACACAGAAATAATTCAACCCATTTAAAAAAAAAAAAGTTGTATATTTTGGGCTCTACTGTCCTTTATTTACAGTGAAGGGGGTACAGTAAACCAGAACAGAGAGAGTGGAGAAGACACACAGCAAAAGTTGCAGGTCGGGAGTCGAACTGGCGACATCTGATAGACTTGGATAGAATGTAAATAAAACTCCTGTACCCTCTTCCTATATACTTTAAACATCATTGCAGCAAAATGCTCACCATTCTTCTCAGCAATCTCAACAACTTTAAATTTAAAAGATGCTGTGTAAAAATGCTTCATGGATGACATCTTTACAGCTATTTCATGTCTCTAATTGATTTTTGTATGAAGGACAGCTGTCAAAAAAATGTGTGTGTACAAGTTAGCATTTGTAAATTAAAGAAAATAAAAAACATATTAATTTAATATGGTTACAACCTGAAAAGATTATTAATATAAAGTACAAGTTTATGATTGTGGTTTCTTCATTATGAATATGAAGAAACAACAGAATTCAACAACCAAACAACAGAATTTCACAGAATTCAAAAATACAGGGTGACGGGATCACATACATCATAGTAACAGTTGAGACCACATCACCACAGCATGACCACAGCACCTTCTCCCAGTCTCTTTCTGAGTCATTAATATGTTCGTTATCAAACCTGAGTCGGGCCTGGACGTGAGCCTTCTTGAGCAGAGGGACCTTGGACCACTGCAGGATTTTAAACCATTGCGTCTCAGTGTATTACCAATAGTTTTCTTGGTGACTGTGGTCCCAGCTGCCTTGAGATCATTAACCAGCTCCTCCCGTGTAGTTCTGGCTGATCTCTAACCTTTCTCATGATCATTGAGACTAGGGCTGAACGATTTTGGAAAATAATCTAATTGCGATTTTTTTCCTCAAAATTGCGATTGCGATTTAATATGCGATTATTTTTAAGGTCTTCTTCTCATGTATTTTTCAAACACTGTCATAATAAACAATATCAGATTTATTTAAAGTGCAGATTACAACAATAAAGCAAACAAATCTGTGGCTTTACCTCTTCAACATCTAACTTTTCACGTTTCATGAAACATGTGTAACATTTATGTAAACGTGTGGACTGCACTTCTTAAACACTGTCTGAGATTGACAGGACAGTGTATAAATAAATAAATAAAATATACAGATATAGAAAAAATAAAGCTTACTGATCTCCAGTCAGTAACATCACACAGGAAAATAAAGAACAAATATCTGCTCTAACCAATTGGACATTTTCAAAAAAAAAAACTTTTTGAACACTAATAGAAATATTATATTTACTCAGTAACAGCAGCACACAACATACTGAAGTGCAAAATGAGTATGGCACTGTTAGCCAGAAAGATTCTTCTGTATAGATCTCGGGAGCTCACAGATTTTTTGCAAGGAAAAGGGGGGGGGAGCTCGAGTTGTCTCGCGCGGCGGGCGGGGTGTTTGTGGCTGTGAACTGTGCCCGACAGAGAGAGAGAAGCGCGGTTCGCGAGGCGGCCTAAACCTAGCGGTTTGAGTGCGCTTGAGTCTCTAAATCACCAGAAAAAGTCGCTAGATTTGTCGCTAGTCGCTTTCTACAAATTAAGTCGCTAGAGGGGACTGGAAAGTCGCTAAGTTGACAACACTGCTTGCCCTGTTTGCTCTGCTCAGCTCGGCTGGGCTCACTCGCAAGTCACGTGACGTCGCCAGATCACGTGACAGTAATATCGCGGCCTTTGCGGTTAGAAAATCTCGTTTTATGATATCGCGAGATTATCGCAAATGCAATTAATCGTTCAGCCCTAATTGAGACCCCACCAGGTGATATCTTCCATGGAGCCCCCAGCCTAGGTTGATTAACAGTCATGTTGTACTTCTTCCACTTCTGAATAATTGCACCATCAGTTGTCACCTTCTCATTCAGCTTCTTACTTATGGTTTTGTAGCCCATTCCAGCCTTGTGGAGTTCAACAACTTTGTCCCTGACATCTTTTGACAGCTCTTTAGTCTTGCCCATGGAGGAGATGGTGGAGTATTACTGAGTCTGTGGGCAGATGGCTTTTTATACAGGTGACAATTTCGAACAGGTGTCTCTCATGCAGGTAATTACTTCAGTGAGATTAGGAGTATGCCAGTGGTCTGTGGGAGCCAACACTGGTCAAGGTTGGTCAGGGATCAAATACTTATTTCCCTCAATGAGTTGCAAATTAATTTTTATTTTTCATTTCGTGTAATTTTCTCAATTTTTTTTTTTCAATATTCTTTCTATAACTGTTAAAATAAAGCTGCCATAAAAATCTGACTGTTCATTTATTTCTTAGTATGACAACTGCCATAATCAGCGGGGGATCAAATACTTATTTCCTCTACTGTATGTCATCAAGATGACAGTATTGCCTAGATTCATGTACATGTTTGTTATAATCCCAATCTGGCTCCCAAAACATTTTTTTATTTAGCTGGATAAGTATGTCTCATCTTTTATATGGAACCAAGCCATGCCTCGTATTAAGGCCTAAATCTGAAGGAGGATTGGGTGTCCCCAACTTTCTCCAGTATTATTGGGCATCAATAGCATACTGTCTGATGTCTTTTTCTGATAAAAAAATGTGCCTGTCTGGGTGTTGATGGACTTTTTTTAATCCTGTGGTGTCAAATTCCTTTAGAATGTGGGTGCAATTTAGTAAGTATTTTAATCTTGCTCAGATCCCTTTCCTTTCCTTTCCTTTCCTTTGAAAAACCTTGTAACAGACCATAATATTCCACAACTTCACTTCTTCAGATATCTCCAAGGATGCAGTTTTGTCCTCCCAATATTTCTCTACTTTCCCCATTTTGCATATGATTTATTAAATCTGAATCCATGGAACCAGGGTCTGATCTCTAAGGGATATAATGTAATACACAATGTAGACCCCCCCCCATCACCTACTAAAACGCATAAAGCATGGGAACGGGACCTGGAAATTGTGATACTGGATGATGTCCGGCTAAATGTATCTCCAACATACACACCTCCTCTGTGTATTAGGCATGGGCTGATGCAATTCAAAGAATTTCATCCGCTACATTACTCCAATGATAGGCTGGCTAAAATATACTCATCTGTTTTTCCTATCTGTCCCTGGTGGGGCAACCAAGTGTCACTGGACCAAATGTTCTGGTTCTGTTCCTCTTTAGTTAATTTCTGGTCCTCCAGTTTTATGCAACTCATCCCTCAAACCCAACCCACTCACCGCTTTGTTTGGAGTCACACCCTCAGAAATATGCATCGCTAATAAACAAAAGAGAGCAATAGTATTCTGCAGCTTGTAACTTCGCAGGGTGATCTTAATGATTTGGAAATGTAATAAATGCCCCCCCCCCTTTGGAAGATGGATTCAGGAGGTTCTATCTCTGCTTCAATTTGAAAAGATAAGACGTACGCTATACGGCTCTTGTGACTAAGCACGCCACGATACACTCAACTCACGATACAATTCAAATCACGATTTGAATCATCCATCCATCCATCCATCCATTAACTTCAGCTTGGTCCGGAATCGGGTCGCGGGGGCAGCAGCTTCAGCTGAGTGGCCCAGACACGATTTGAATCATGTACAACACAAAATTAATTTACAGGCAAATGACTGATTTTTAAAAAACTTTTATTGTTATTTTTCTTAGACAAATCCAGCCTTTTCCTTTTTAACAAGATAGTAGTGTTTTCTCTACAGTGTTTTCTTTTTTTTTTTACACTGCCCTCTTTTCAATAAATCAGTACAGTATCAAGATTTTGTTTTCCTTTAGTACATAACAAGTCAACTCTGCTTTAAGCCAGCCATAAACAAAGGCATTATACAAACATAACACAACTGTTTTTTTCTTACACTCTTTCCAAATCAGTATTGCATCAGGGAATGTGTTTTTTTTTTTTTTTTATTCCTGAGGTACATAAGCCAGGTGCAAACTAAGAAATATTTATTTTTGTCTAAACAAAAACTGGAGTTTGACCCCCACCATAACTCATGCTTTTCTCGCTAGCTGCTGCACTGTGTTTGCAATCTGCATAGGCACGATGCGCACCTCACCTTTCTTAGCTGGAGCGACGCTATGTGTGACGTAGCACATTACACATATTTTTTTTTTACTTTTATTAACAGTATCAACAATAAACAAATGATGCAGAAAAATAAGTGACAGACATTCCACGACAAATCAAAAGTGTACATTAACATAATGATCACATGTATTGTTAAATTATCAACAAACTTATATTAGAAAATAACATTAAGACAGCACGTCACACGTAGCGCCGCAATATAGTGACGTTGAACAAGAACGTAGTTTAACTTGAGTGTGCCCTCTGCTGGCCTGGAGGCCACATCGTGATTCGTGGCTTAATTAAATCGATTCGAATCGTATTTTAAAAAATCTATTTAAAGCGATTTTTTTTTTTTTCTTTTTTCAAAAATTGCGGCATGCCTACTTGTGACAATTACACCAAAGTGTGATCTCCTTTTATTGAGTATGTGAAGAAGTTAAATCTTTGACCAATCATGTTATCTTGGTTTTTTCAACCTGTCTGACTAGTCCATTGATATTACACTGTTGCAACATAGGAGCCTCCTTTTTTTCTTTTCTTGGCACTCTTGGTCCCAAGGGGGAAAGTATGTGGGGAGGGTACTAGTACGGCATTACATTAACAAGATTTTATTATTTTTTTTAAATTATTTGTTATATGTGTGCTGGTCTTGTATAATTGTAAATGCCTTAAATAAAGTTAAAAAAACAAAACAAAGAAGGCTAGCTCTTTTCTGGGGACTGTTCTTAAGTTTTGAGAGCTGATTGTGCTTTGAAGGATACTTCATAAAATGAAAAACATCATGTACAGCCCAGGACAATACAGTGTTTCAGAGGAAATGTCTTCAGTCGCAGGCTTTCCTCGGATATACTGCTGCATGGAATGCTACAGGATATCCTTCCTGCCCTCAGCTATAACCATCTACAATGAGACTTAAACAATGAGAGTTGCTTCAACAATTATTTTCCCTTCAAGTTTATAAAGTATTATTGAACTCAACTGAATTGAATTACAGCAACATTGAAATCCTGAGGCATATGGCCTGTCAATAAGAGTGCCTCCAAAATGTTTAATGAAAAAAATGCCATTTCTTTTCTCTCTAAATAACTTGTAAGCTATATTATACTACAACCTAAATGAGTACATGGCTCAGCAGATATGTTTCTTTGTCAACTTGATAGAGATTCTTTTCGAGACATTGGAGTGCCATGTCTTTTTCAGCTTTCTTGAGGTCTGCTTATTCAGTTCTGCATTAAACCAAAAAGCTAGCTTCTGTTGACTGATAACCTTATATTTTGGAGAAACATTGCAATTGTTGTTGGCATTAATGATAGAACTGCTGACAAGATAGTTAACTTGTTCTTGAGAAAATGAATGTGACTGCCCTCCATTGAATTGACGTACAGTGATGAAGAAAGCAAAAAATATTTTTTTCTAAATTTGGTTACATCATCATTGCAAACATCTACTATAGTAAAATTTCCTCTCATTCCCATGTAGTAGTTCATGTAAATTAAGAGGTTGCTAACCCTTTTGCTTCTAAGCAACACTGCTGTGTGAACCTCGGATCCCTCAGCAGTCCTCTGTACTAAGTTTATTTTGTCTTCACTTATCAGTTAGTTAAATTGTTCTTTTATCACAGACAAAAACGTTTCAGTTTGTTTATTTACCTGACATGTTTCGGCGTGTACTTTCGCCTTCATCAGAGTGTCACCGGTGTTTGTGTGACGCGTCATTTATCAGCTGATGGATGAAGGCGTGACTCACCTGTCAGATTTGACAGGCGAGTAACGCCCTCTGCTGACCGTTCACTCCTTCCTAGTTTGGAATAAAGTTGATGAGCTTCAGGCAAATATGAGGCTCCTGGCAGAACTGCTTCTCTTCTTGCTTTCACTAAAACATGGCTAAAAGAGCATGACTTGCAGTCCAGTCTGGAGATCAACCGTTTTGGAGATAATAAAGGTACCTTGAACCTTGAAAGGATCATCTTACTCTAGCCTATCACTGTGCCATTTTTCAAGTTACTCATACCAGGGATTTTTTCCAACTCAGGTGAAAATCTGTGTGCCTTGGTAGCCATCAAAAAATCCACTATAACATCTTTGTTTTTTTTTTAAAAAAGTCTCAAAATATTCTGCTTTTTAAAAATTCCTAAATTTCACTGCAGAAAACCATGCACTTGTATGTTTATTTTATTTTTTTTATTTCATTCTGTCAACGAATTAATTTGTTTTTTTTTTTTCCAAGTCATCTTATTTATTAATTGTCAACCACTGTAGCTCTGGTGCAATCATTGTAATTTTTTTCTCCATATGCAGGCTAACCCGCCATCATATGACCGATTAGAGGACCTCGCCTCACTGCTCTATCTAAATGAATCTAGTGTCATGCACTGCCTGAGACAACGCTATGGAGGTAACCTCATCCATTCCTATGCTGGAACCAACATGGTGGTTATCAACCCTCTCAGCACACCTTCCATGTACTCGGAGAAGGTGAGTAGATGACTAACTTATATTGCCTTAGAAGCAGTATAACGTGAAAGTGATATGTTGATCACAAATGCTTGGATATCTGGATTTGCTTAATATATGCCTCCAATCTGGCCTACTAAGATGGAGTGACAGCCATGTAAAATGTAGTGTATTGTCTTCAGTTGCGATTATATAACGAGTGGCTGTCTGATAACACACTTAGCTAAAGTTTGCTGCATTCGAGGCTCTGAAGTTATTTTTTTTTAACTTGATATAAACAGACACTAACCAATTCTTATAGTATAGGAATATAGAAAAAAATTCTAACATCTAAATGTTACTATTGTAACTTTATAGTACACTCAGCAGTTATCTTCAGATTATATCAAGGGAGTTTCTGCTCAGTGGTGGCCTTTCTGAGGGGTACCCCAAGTCAGGGCATAAAATCGTGACTAACTGGCAGGGATGTCAATTTTCCGCGGATTTCCGAGTTTTTTTCCATCCTGGGGGTCATTTTTGAGAATACGTGTAAATCCGGTTGAATATTTTTTTCAGTTGGGAACAGTCTAATACCAATAAAGAGCCAGTAGGGATGGGCATTTTAAGATATTATGTGTCCATCATTGGAAAAATTAACGATCAATTATCGATTAATCTTAACTTTATGTATAACAAATATTATAGATTACTTTTGAGAAAAAAATACAGTAAACTTCAAGAAAACATTATAGAACTTTGGTTTTTCATTTATTCTTCATTTTCATGAACAGTTACCAGATATGAACCATTTTGTTTCAACAAAAGGAAAAAGCTGAAACTAGGTAGCGGAGCCATAAGTTGTAGGCTATGCCTCTGAACTTTCAAATCAAAAGTCGCCTACAACCCTGCGTCATGAATATAGTGACTTTAAATGATTTTTGTTTAGAAAAAAGAGCATGTCAACATGCTCAGGTGTGAGATGTGAATGCAGCCTTGTGAGATACTGGCACGCTAACTTTGCTAGCCTGGGGAACCTGGCTCCATTCACTTTCCACCAAATGGTAGGATTACAGTCCAGAGGTGGCGGGGTTTCCCTCAGGAACTTCTGTTTCACTGCCAGTGTTGCTACACCTAACTTTGCTTTGCTCTCTTCATGTTTACTTTCGACTTCTACAGTAGCCCCGTGCTCCTGTTCTAGTAGCAAATTTGTTGAACCACCATAAATTGCCCCCCTGCTGGTATCTCTTTGGAACCTTAAAATTCAGCACCTTGCTTCAAGACACAACCTCATCATAATGATCAAATTTCACATGATCCACAAAACTTCTTAATGATCAGTTATTGTAACAGACGCTATACAAATTGAAATTGAATTGATAATTGATCAGTAATGCCCATCCCTAACAGCCAGAGAGAGTTTGTTAGGACTTTGGTCAGCATTAAGGATCTATACAGGTGACAAGCCACTGAAGCGCTCACTTACCTCCTGCTTTAATTTTGTCACTCTTCTTCGTGCCAACAGGTGATGCACATGTTCAAAGGCTGTCGGCGGGAAGACTCTGCTCCTCACATCTATGCCTATGGCGCAGTCGGCATACCGCAACCTGCTCACCACCAGGCAGGATCAGTCTATCGTGCTGCTGGGAAAGTCTGGTAGTGGCAAAACTACAAACTGTCAGCATTTAGTCCAGTACCTTGTCTCCATTGCTGGGAGCACTGGCAAAATCTTCTCTGGTAAGCTTTCCGTAAGAAGCCTGAGAACCCTAGAAATGTATCTGATTAAGAAAATGCAGACTATCCAGATATGATGCTTCTACTATATTCAGGACCATTCATTGATGTGTGACAGTTTGTAAAGCCTTTCAGCTGTCATTATCTATACACATGACTTGATAGATGAGGTAAAATTACTAAAAGGTCTTTCAGAAATGTACATGCGAAACAAATGTAACGAATTTGACAAAAGACTTGGACTTTTATCATTACACCATTAAAGAAAACTAGTATTTAAGTAGAGAAAGCCAGTTACTTATATACTATATAACTAACCAGTGCTCATATGTTAGTTTAGATGTTGGATTTGGAAGTATCTTTGGATTGCACACTCAGTATGTCTCCTTCTCACTAGAGCTGCTTGCATGACAGCATTCCTGCAGTTCAGTGTTCTCCACATTAATTCATACATAATTTGTTCCTGTTATATACATTATTAGCAAAATTAACTTGGAAAAAAAAAAACAACTATTATTTGTTCTCTTTTTATTTTTATGACAGTTTGAATTCTTTCTGGCATGGACTTAACTACCCCCCTCCCCTTCATCAAACAGGTTCCAGCTGTCTCATATACCAGTTGACAGACCATTTTTGCATTGTGGAACCTTGTCATGAACCATTTTCTGCTGTAGTTTTGCTGGCCCTGACTAAATGACAATCACATGCCTCCAGTTCTTTACATGACATATAAACAATCCCATATCATCATTGACTCACAATTTTTTGTTGATCAACCAAGTGCTTGACCACGACAGACTAATTCCAGTATTTATGCAAATATTTGTTATATGAATGCAAGCAAGGTGACATCCTAATAATTCCATATTTACATGTTGTGAAAACTCTGATTTTTTGTTTAAGTTATATCAAAGGCTCCTCTCCTTATGATTCCTTATTTCTTTGTGAGGAACTGCAATTATCAAAACCTGGTTAATAGAAACATTAATTTACATCATCTACTTTAAAGTGACAAATAAACCTAATAATTTACAATATTTCAACTTACATGATGTAGGCTATACTTGGAAAATGTGATTTTTAAACTACAATACATTAATAATTCAAACTTTGGACTTTAATCATTTATAAATGTTTATGTAAGGAAAAACATCGGAGCTGAAACCAAATGTTCTCTTTCTTGAAAGTTTTCATTTCTGTCATTCACATCTAGTTGAGGAAAACTAAGATCTTTTATATTATCATGCCCAGTAACTCCAACAATGTTAGTATTGTGCCAAACAACAGATTTTCTCTCGGGTCACTTCTCAGCAAATGTGTTTCGTATCCTTACATAAATATACATAAATGAATAATAAAACACAAAAATAAATAAAACACTTGCTCACCTCAAGGGTATCTTGTATTTTGTTGTAATTTATTGGTATTTTTATGTAAATGCTGCTGTTTTTTTAGTATTTCTAATATTGCTATTTTTTTATTTGTTAACATTGTTAGATTCTTTTTTGCTATTTATCTGATGAGTACTGCACTTCATTCAGCCTGTTTACATGATGAATCCTTAATGTTACATGTCTCAAAGTTCCTCTGCCAAGGAAAGTCAGAACAATTCAGACATGCAGTAACAACTGTAAAAATACTGTAAGTAAAAGATTAATTTAGAAGTTTACTAAAATATTTAGTATAAGTAAGACATCATTATTAGCCATTTACCTATCTACTTTTGTTACACGTACATAACAGTAGACAGCTAAGTTGAATGAATATCTACGGGGATTTAATATTGTTTTTTTTTTTTTTTGTTTCAATCAATAAAAGCCCAAGTACTACATTTTTGTCTTCTTTATTTAGCTACTTCTACTTTCAAGCACTTATGTACAGTCAACTGTTTTTTGTGAGTTGCCGCCCTTTTAGTTTAACTCAGCCACTTGAAGGAGTGTTTCATAGAATAATACATGTAAGAGGTAGAGTTAAAAGAAAACAGTCCTATTATTGTAATACTATATTAAATAATATTTCTTGTATTTGCAACTATACTTTAGCTTCCATGAATAGCAGGAAAATAAAGTTCAATTTTTTTATAATCATATTTTACAAAAACTACCAGTGTTCAGACAGCCACTGAAAGGGATGCTGGGACATTTGAAGCAGAACTGTGGGTTATCTGTAAATCAATGTTTGCCATTTACTAAACTTCTCCACTGATACTCAAGGGCAAATAGATAATTTTTATACATCTTTTTGTCATAGGTGAGAAGTGGCAGGCAGTCTACACCATCCTGGAAGCTTTTGGGAACAGCGCCACTGCTATGAACACAAACGCCAGCCGCTTTTCTCATGTAGTGTCTCTGGACTTTGACCAGGCTGGACAGGTGGCTTCTGCCTCTATTCAGGTAACACACTCAGACTCAGACCTTCCCAATATGTGCTTGTAATATACCTTCTCCACATCAGATACTGCATTAGCCATACTACACAAATATTCACAGCTAGCTTGAATTAGAATAGTTTAGATGCATCAACAGACTTATGTTGTTTTTGTTTGTTTAGACGATGCTGCTTGAGAAGCTGAGGGTGAGCAGACGACCTGAAGGGGAGCCCACCTTCAATGTGTTTTACTACATGATGGCTGGAGTTGATAATGGTTTAAGGTGACTTTTATAGCATTCCTTTGCTCACTAAATGACATCATTTGATAGCATAGCTAAACCCTGGATCTTACCAGCCGTGGAAAGCTGCAGTTCTGCAGTTACAGTTTTAAACACAACCTCAGGCACTGAACATTTGATTGGATTTGTAAGATGAATTTTGTGCTGTTTGAAAACTGATGGGGCTCAGCCATGACTGACACCAAAATAGACTTGACATACAGTGGAGGAAATAAGTATTTGATCCCCCACTGATTTTGGCAGTTGTCATACTAAGAAATAAATATTTTAACAGTTATAGAAAGAATATTGAAAAAAAATTGAGAAAATTACACAGAATGAAAAATAAAATTAATTTTCCCACGTCATGCCACAAAGTGGCTCACCAGTCTTTGTCCATCACAACTGCAGAGTCATCTGACTGTTTCTGAAGATGACAGGACTCTGACTTGTACGTTACTCATTATGAAGGCGCTCAGGGTTGAGGACATAACTGGGAAGAATGTCAACAAGCTGAACCTCACAAGAAATTCAGGACTATGTTCCCATTAATTTGACAAGGAACAGATCAACACTGACTGTGGAATGATTTGTGATCCTGTCTATTTTGCCTGGGATAATTGGGATTAGTCAAAAAAATGTAATAGAGCTTGCTTGCCAACTCTGTATCATACCTCTCTTTCAGAACAGAGCTGCACCTTAATCAACTTGTTGAAAACAGTGCTTTTGGGATCCTCCCGCAGACTAAGGTAGTAACACTTAATGCTTAACTACAAGTTGTTTTGTTTTTAGTGTTTCTTACATGTATGTTAATATATTTGATATTTAAATGTGATTGGCTTTTAAGGCAGAAGACAAGCAGCGAGCGTCGCAGCAGTTCACCAAGCTTCAGGCAGCGATGAAGGTGCTGAGCATCTCTAGTGAAGAGCAAAAGGCCCTCTGGCTTATCCTGGCTGCAATTTATCACTTAGGAGCTGCAGGAGCCACTAAAGGTAGGAATTCCCAAATGGCAAAATGGAAATAAATCACATCTTGAGAAGTAGAATGCTGTTATAAGCAGAGTCCTCCATGGCAAAAAGAAAACTGGAAGGTAAGGTCAAAGCTACACAGAGACGTAAGCCAGTATTTAGAGTTGATGAAGGGTGCAATGAAGAAACAATTTCCAAAGAAATACTATCAACTACACGAGGCCATAGAAAAATACAAGAAAAAGATTACAGTTTTAGGCTGCCTGGCTGAAAAGTTAGGGCCAATTCCAATTCCTCCCTTAACCCTCAATCTCAACCCTCGCCATTAACCCTCAGTCTTTGGCCCTCAATGTTGGACCTCCAAAGTAAGTGTAAGGGCTATTACGTCTTCAGACTGTGGGGGGGCAGCCTTATGCCAAAGCTACGTCCAGTCTGTCAAGAAAACGAAGAAGAAGGAGGAGAAGATGTAGAAGAAGAATAAGAAAATATAAATATATATAACAAAGACAGTAAGATAGTTTCGTAACATTTATATCTTTATTAACTACGAAAATACGTACATTTGTAGCTCACTTTTTTCAGCGTCATCCTTTTTGAAGACGTCTTGGCGAAAACACGCAATGCCTTCTGGGTAGCCCTTACTTCCAAGGATGCTGCCGGAGAATCTCAATATTGAGGGCGATACAGCCCTCAGACTTGTCCCTCAACTTGACTTTGGAATCGGGACAGCACTTGCACTTCACGGGAGCGCGCATTTTTGAGATTCAGGGTTGAGATGGAGGGTTAAAGGAGGAATTGGATTTCACCCTTAGTCTATGCGAGATTAAACGTAATGTTCTCCACTTTACCATTCAACATGTGCTTTAAGTGACAGGGTGGTAGCATGGAAATGGTTCCACCCAAGGTCTAGACTGAACAATATTGTAAAAATATAGAGCCAACACATAACACTAGTGCTCCAGAGATAGTGAATCAGAACTAGAACCAATGACCATTATAATAAGACAACCCAAAAAGAGTATAAAGAGTTGGACAGTGTGACGGAGTAGCCGGTCACTAGTTGCAGGAAGGCACCTCCTTTTCTTTTTTTTCTTCGAATACCTTCTGTATAGTTTTCTGGTCAGTTAGTCAGCAGATAGTTTGCTTCATTGACCTGACAGTTCCCTGGGAAGACTGTAGAAGAAGCCTATGAAAGGAAAAAGCTTTGATATGCAGACTTGGGGGCAAAAGCTGAGCAGTGAGGATGAAAAGTTAGGGTTTAGCCAATGGAAGTGGGACATAGGGGTTTGATAAATAGATCAGCAGTCTCATTATTAGGGGAACTTGGAGACAGTGTTGAGGAAGATGATAAAAGAAATGACAGATGAGGAAACCAGTGCAGTCAGTGGATTTGGATTAGGAGAAATCATGTCAGTTGGGGAACAAATTAGAAATAGGAGGCATTTAGTCTTCGTCATCTTCCTTTGTTCATGAAGATGTGGGAGTGAAGGCAGGGTGAGATGAGACAAACTAATCAGGCCTCTTAGGAAATCCAGGAAGAGGAAGTTTATTTAAGGAAGCAGGAGTGGCCTGTTTGAACATCTTAAATACATTTGGTCTTCCAATAGTTCCCCCCTGTAAAGAACCTTTTGTATGCGTGCTATCAGCTGTATTTTGATATCAGTATTTGATTATTTTTTGCAAGTCACTTTAAATACAGTCAACTATACACACTGATTCACAGCACATTCACACAAAACCATGCCTGTTTTGGCAGAACAACAAAAATACATTAAAATGTGTCTTAATATCTTAAGATAAACATAATTTCAGTGAGCAATAAAAGATAAGAATTTTTTGTCATAGAAAACATAGCTTGTTTATAGTCTACGATGAAGGTTTTATAGTTACAGTGTATAGTGTTTAAAATGTATTTTATGCTATCCTCTAGTTCAGACAAAAGAGGATAACTACATCCTGAAACAGCATAAACTATCTGACACATCTTCCTCAAGACTGTTTTTTAGTTTTTTATTCTTCTGGGTTTGTATAGGTTAAAAATGTAAACATATTCTTCTTTTCTTTGTAGTGGGGCGTAGACAGTTTTCCCGGCATGAATGGGCACAGAAAGCAGCCTACCTGTTGGGCTGCAGTCTGGAGGAACTTTCCTCTTTGATCTTTAAGCATCAGGCCAGAGGACTCCAGCACTCCAGCTCATCCAGAGGAGGTCCAGAAGATGGTAACCAAGGTGACGGTTCAGGTAAAAACCTACACTTCCTGCTTCATACTTAACGACTCGGATTAACCTTTTTTTTTATGATGTAGCAGTTTGCTGCTTGTTGTAGGCTTTCTGTGGTCTCTTCCGATTCATACAACCTAATTTCTGGAAAAATTTAGGAATTTTTTCAATTTAAATAAAATGTAAACAAAAAGACTTTGTAAACAGATAGCAACATGCAAATAGAAACATAGATAGCATGACAAGTGTTTAGACTGAGAATTGTTATAATATAGGCACAAAATTAGTCCATTTAGTAGCATCTCCTCTTGTTTTCAAAACAGTTTTGAAAACTTTTGTGGTCAATCACAATTTTTTTTTTTTAGATTACGAACAGAAAATATTTTGCATTTTGCAAGTCTGAGAAAAATATGGAATCATTAAGAAAAAAACACTACACCACTCGTACTTTGTTGCACCAGTTTTGGCTTTACAACAAATTGAATGTTCTAAGGCAGCCATTCCCAAACTTCAGAACACCAAGGCCCAATTTGAAATGTGAAAAATCTCTGTGGCCCACCAAAACCTTTAATCACAACTGTGATCAATATTCAGGACTAGAAGCTTTGTTCTGACATTAATGTGAGGGGTCAACAAATAAGGTGACACTTGTCATATTAAGTTAAGATGAGGGTAGAATAACACTTAATTGGCTTGTTTTGTTACTTCTTAATCTTTTTAAATCATGTTGTTAATATTTTTACAATAATTAAAAACATTTTTTTAAAAAGACCGAGAATTTGAAACATATTTGTTTAATTTTTATGACCTCTCACGGCCCACTTGCAGTACCGCGATGGCCCACCAGGGGGCCGCGGCCCACACTTTGGGAATCACTGTTCTAAGAGTTGAACTCAACTATTGATAAACAATATTTTCTTCAAGGCACATTGCCTCAATATTTTTTGTTTTTTAAGAGTTTGTCTTCCTTGATCAGCCAGTATGCCTTCCCTTTTACAATCTTTCTATTTTCTTTTGTACTTTGGCCAAATTTTAGACACAGCTTCTTTGTGAACAACCAACATCTTGCAACATTTCCATGAATTATGTAGTTTGACTAGGTTTTAGGAGAGTGATTTCATAACATTTTTCTTCGAATTGAGGTATTCCATGTTTTTTCCTTAACAAGCATTATTACAACAAAGAAATAATCTACCAAGCATAAATTTCCTTACTTTTTGTGCTAATTTTATTTTATTTGGAAGAATTTGTGAACTGTAAATAATTATTGTGGTGTGACCGGTTTCCTGTGAACATCTGCGTATGAATCCAGTACGTACCTGATCTGAGCTGTTCATAATCGTTGTAACCAATCCTGTCACTTTTGTGGCAGTTGTTCAATATGGAACCATTAAGATGATGTCATCTGCAGTAAAACAAAGATAGATGCTGTCTAGCGCATTTAAAGTAAAAGTGAATTAATTTATATTCATTTTTGTATTGTCATTTTTTGTTATGACTTGGTAACTTGACATAATTAATATGTATTTAGTTTAGTGCTTCATTTCAAGTTGTATGACATTTTTATAATGAGTTCATGGATGGCTGCCTTCATGAAACACAAATCTTTAAGCTTTTTTAAAATTTCTTGCAGCAGTGAAAAGATGAAAAAACACAATAGGCCTGTAATAGGTATATGGCACCTGTAATAGGCAGTTTTAATCATCTCCATTGACTGGTGGTCTTTTGTTGGTTCTGGTTAACTTGCGTCTGTCTAACAGCCTCAAAATTCACAGCTCTAGAGTGTTTGGAGGCCATGGCTTCAGGGATCTACTCAGAGCTCTTCACTCTTGTCATCTCCCTCATTAACAGGTAAAGTGTCCAAAATTACCTCTAAATAACTGTAATATTTCAACCCTCTTCATAGGTCTTAACAGTTCTGAAACAGATTTTTTTATACAAACACTAACATGGGACAAAGATTTTTTTCCCTCTTAGATTCTTTTTCATATATTTTTTGTCTCTTGTTTTTTAGCCTTAACTTCAGGCTAATTCATTGTTGTTCAGAGAAAAATGTTTTATTCTCCCATTTTAATTCTAGAATGTTCATGGTGAGCTTGTTGCAGTGTTTTGGTAGCTTTGTGCATATTTTTTCAACTTATTTTTTCGTCTTTCAACACAGTCTTCTTTCTTATCTATTGAATTATTTTTCATTGTGAGAGAGAGAGAGAGAGATTAAACCAGCTCCTCCTTTTATCATAATGGAGAACGTGAGATCTCTCGAAAATAACTGGAAGCTGTGACAAAGACAAATCTGAAGTTTAGGTAATGCAGTATTATGTGTTTCACCAGGATGTGGCTAATGTGACAACATCAGCTCTGCTGTTGCTGAGCTTAAGACAAAACACCCAGTGGATTCCTAGCTATATCTGATGATTTTACCCATGTCTCTCTTTCTCTCTCTCTCTCTCTCTCTGCCACATTTCAAAAGTTTCAACTGTTGTCCAACTGCTCAAAGTCAGTATTTGTTATCAATACTGCCATATGTACAAGACATACAGAGGATCTAAATTACATTACTGAGTTTTTGTGTAGTGGGCAAAGGGGTGAGGGGGGATAGAGCTGAGACAGACAACAACCCCAATCCCAAGGCAAAAACTGAAATGATATTGAAAGTGTCCACCTAATACAAAGATATAAAGTCTCATGAGGACAGAAAGTCCACGTTGTGTAGTCCAGAAATCAACCCAAATGTATGTTCCAAGACGTACTGTACATACTTTGTCATGCTAATTGGTCTAAGCCTCATTGCAATACACACAATCAAAAACAATCAGTGAAGTACTGTTAAGGTTGTGGGTTAAGGGGAGAAAGGACACACAACTTACTTAAATAAATAAATAAAATAATAATAGTAATAAAATATAAATTAAAATAAAAACGGGGGATCATTTCAAATTCCAACACTTTCCCAGCCTCCTACTTAAATATTATTATTTTCAAGAAAGTCACAAAACATGTACCAGATTCTCCAAAACCTGTCTAGCTTGCCTTTTGTGGTATAACGTATTCTCTCCAGAGCAAAATAAAAGCACATTCCTTTCAACCAGTGTGCCAAAACACAGGACACGTCTGTTTTCCATTCCTTGGCCAGACAGCGTTTAACCTCCAAAAATACACTCCCACATACAATCAAATTGAAGACCCCTTGTTGTGTTTACATTTAAAACAAGTGTCTGGAATGTTGGGATTAAATTGATGTAGCTTGGCTGGAGTTATGTATAGTCTATTCAACCATTTGTATTGTAGTAATTAATAATTTGTATGTATGGTTTGTGACTGAGCTAAAGTTTATGCTTTCAGACCACTCTTCCTCTGTGATATCATCCTGTAAGTCTGTCTTCCAGGCTTGAAGGATCTTATGTGATGATTCTGAGGATTTACGTACAAGGAGGTTTAAGGAGGTTATACAATAAAGAGGCCTGTCTTCTGGAGTGTAAGAAATCGAGAATGATTTTTTCTAAAGTAGAAAGAGGGGGCAGTTGTAAGCTGCAAGGTTGGCGGCTCAGGATAAAGCTTCTCAATTGCAAATATTTAAAGAAGTGTTTGGAAGGGATTGTGTACTTATATTTGAGTCTCTTCAAATGACATGAAAACAGACCTATCATCATATAGGTCAGCTATCTTAGCTATACCTCGAGATGCCCAGAATTTAAATCCTGAGTCAGATCTACCAGGTTGAAAGGCGTTATTGCCATAAATGGGGGAAAACTGTGATAATGTTTGCGGAAGCTCAGCTAAATGTGCAGACATTTTAAACCAGACTGAAATTATATTTTTAAGGTAAGGATTTTATGTATGTATATGGATTAATAATATGTTCATTTGAAATGGGCAAAGTAGGACGTATTTCTGAATCTCTGAATTTATATTTCCCCAATTTGTCATAGATAAATTGCACTTTGTCTTTTGCAACTGCCTACCTCTCTTTTTATACTACTACTTAGTGTGCACTTAAAAGTAAAGAATAAAATGGACTTTAACAGTGTTTCTTGTTCACATTTTTGTGTGTTTTAGATTTCTTTATATGTTTTTATGCTATGATGTAATAGTAATGGGGCAAGGAAACAAAGGTAAATCTACAGTACTGTTTGAGCTTATTGAAATGTTGTGCTTGGTAACTAACGGTTTACTTAAGTATTATGTTATCGAGCAGCGAAATTGTTTGGAACTTGTTCTGAGAAGCAAAATAAATAAATCATTTTTGAGAAATGAACTGTCACTTTGTCCACAAAACACAAATCGAAACTACCGAAACCGTGACCCAAAAACCGAGGTGCGGACCGTACCGTTGCACCCCTGGTCTGAAGCATTTGATCATGATGTCTAAGTAAGGCTCCTTGGCTGGAAAATCCTGAGGACACAGAGAAAGGATCTTTGAGTCATGGAAGATAAAGAAAATAAGATGTGTAACCTGAGGTTCTGTACCAAATGAAGACACTGAACAACTTTCTGATAAGTGAAATGTAGAATAAGGCATTTAATACAGAGTCTTCACCATGAAATTCAGAATCAGACTCAAATCGTCTTGACTCATGTTGTTAAAATGAAAAGATGCTATTACGATATGTATTTCCCTGAAGGTTCTGCTTAGCCACTTTGCAGCTTCCCCATGTCAGCTGTATCTCTAAATCTTCATTTGTGTTCTTCAGGGCTCTGAAATCCAGCCAGAACTCTCTATGCTCCTTGCTAGTTGTGGACACTCCGGGTTTTCAGAACCCCCGTCTTGCTCAGCAGCAACGGGGAGCCACATTTGAAGAGCTTTGCCACAACTACACCCAGGAGAGGCTGCAAGCATTGTTCCATGAGCGCACCTTCGTCCAGGAACTGGACAGTTACAAGGAGGTACAACAGAGAATTATGAATATAAATAAATACATGTAAATATTCAAATACACTAATTAGAAATATATATTAAAAAAAAACCAGTAGCGCTACAAATAATTTGATGTTTTCTTTTTCTTGAACAGATCTTATAATACAAGCTTGCTATTCAGTATGGTTTGATTACTTTGAGCAGTAGAGTAAAATGGCCTGAGCACATTTAAAAATGTATTTAAAATTTTACAGTAAAAAGCTACTCCTGAAGCACTCAAAACAAACACAGTTTTTGAAATATTCAATATCCATGAAATATTCAGTTTTATGTCAAAATAACATAAGACTCCTTAAGTACCTTCAGTACACTTGAGTGGACAGGAACTTCAGTTCCTACACTGTCCACTACTACTACAGTCTACTTAAGGTACTTAAGTAGTCTTATGTTATTTTGATTTAAAATTAGGTTTCTCTGTTTGTCTTTAAAATCATGAATGAAATATTTCAGAAATGTGCAAATGTGTAATCACACACCCAAGTTTAGGGACAAGTAATGCCAAATTTAAAACCTGCAAGTGTCTCTCTTTAGTCACACTTAAACTCAATGCCGTCTTCTTTTTGGAAATTTTCTGTAGCTTACTAACCCAAGCTTTTATCCCCTCCTGCATCTAGGAAAATATAGAACTTGCTTTAGATGATATAGAGTCCAGTTCATCCCTGTCTGTAGCAGTTATTGATCAAGCTTCAACACAAGCTCTGGTAAGAAAATTTCACTTCATTGTATTGCTCTTACATAAATCATTTAATGAGAAATTTTGGGGTTTGATATCAGAATCTTGAGAAATGACATTTGTGTGAAATGAATTCATGAGAAGTTGAATTACATTTGTTTGGCTTGTTGTTTAATCATTATAGTGCTTGGGCCCTAATAAGTCTGCTGGAGATGAAGGCTGGACGAGTTTCTGTAAATCTGCTCTAAACATCAGATCTCTGACTCTTCATATTTGTTTGAGATGATAAAAAGCTGTGACCATTACAGCCTTGATGTGGCAAATTAGAACCCCGATCTGAGTAGATTCTAGCTACTAGCTACTGATTCAGGACCAGTTTTTTGTCTTCATACCTCTGGATCTAAGCTGGTATACTTATACTTTTCACTTTATAACCAAATAGAATTTATTGTTCTATATTTAGTTCTTTATTATTATTTATTCTTCTTTATTGTCTTTATTCCCAACTGGCTTAGGAAGGTGGTGGATACCTTGGGGAGTTAATAAATGCAGCTTTAATTTTTCTTTAAAAAAAAAAAAACAAATCAAAGTGAAAATGAAGAATTGTACAAATTCCCACTGTTTGTGTTCATCATAGGTTCGTACGCTGACGAGAACAGAAGAGGCCCGAGGCCTTCTGTGGTTGATGGAAGAGGAGGCTGTTCAGCCTGGTGGTTCAGAAGAAACTATGCTGGAGAGGCTTTTCACTTATTATGGCTCTGCCCAAGGAGAAAACAAAGGTGACACACTGAGCCCCAGACTTTTCTGGAAAAAGATTGAAATTGATGCAAGTGCAAATTGTACTTGTGATGCATTATGTTGGAAATATTTATTTTGATTTGCAGGAGGTAGTTATCTGCTAAGAGGAGAGAAGTCCCACCTCTTTCTACTGGGCCACAGCCATGGGACAGACTGGGTTGAATACAACACAGAGGGTTGGCTGTGCCATGCCAAGAGTAATCCTGCTGCTCAGAATGCTGCCACGTTGCTGCAGGATTCACAGAAGTATGATCACTTTTACCAAACACATACTGTACTTTTCAACCATGTTTATTGGGGGGTTTCAAAGTTTCTAAAGATCCATGGACCAAGGTAAACTTTGGATTAGCTTCCAAGTGATACACTCATTATCGAAGTATATATACATCCATGAAGATGGTGCAGGTAACAAAATAGTGACAACAAAATTGCTCCAGAGTCCAATCTTTATGCTCCCTAGCAAATTAAAGCCTTTATTCCAGTCAGCCTCACTGATTAGTGGTTTTCTTAAGGCTACACAGCTGTTCAGTCCCAATCCCTTGAGTTCTCTTCGCATTGTGGGTGTGAAAATGCTCTTACTTTCACTATTAAACAGCCCTGACTTCTACTGTTGTTTTTTTTTTTCTATTTGATCTCACCAAACGTGTAAGTGATAGCCGATCACAATCATTGAGGATTTTTTTCCGTCCACATTTCCTCCTGGAAGACGATGGGTCCCAACTATCCTTCCAGTTTTTAATAATGCATTGGACAGTTCTTAACGCAATTTTGATAGTTTCTGCAACCTCCTTAGATGTTTTCTCTGCTTGATGCCATTGATTTGACCCTTCTCAAACAGACTAACATCTTTTCTACGACCACAGAATGTGTCTTTCGATATGGTTGTTTAGGAAATGAGAAGCAACTCACCAGTTGTGGTTAAATAACCTGTTGCCAGCTGAAAGATAATTGCCCGAGTACTTATCCAATAGGAAGCTCATAGGGGGGGTGTTTGAACTTAAATGTTTTTCTCCCTTTTCACATATGAGTGTATACAGGGCCTTTTAAACTGCTATATTTTACAAAGTTCTTGCAATACATTGCAATACGGTTTCCACTCACATACACTCAACTGTTTTGCAGTAATTATTTCCTGAAGCATACACACACTTACAATAAAAAAAGATTAATACAATCAGGTGGTGTTTGTGATGCTCATCAATCCCTTTATGTTCACAGAAAGAGCATCAGTGGGCTGTTTATGAGTCGTTCTAGTGGTGCCACAGTATTGTCAGGCTCTATCGCTGGACTGGAGGGCAGCTCCCAGCTTGCCCTGCGGCGAGTCACCAGCATGAGAAAAACCTTCACCACAGGCGTGGCTGCTGTCAAGAAGAGGAGTCTGTGTATCCAGGTCAAACTCCAAGTGGTAAGTGAGGGAAACACTAGCTTACATTCCTGCTGTATTTGTGCTGAAGCATAACCATTGATTTTTGTTTTGTGTACAACAACTGAGCATTGATAAAGTGATTTATGGTAATTAGTTAGGCCAATAGTTTATTTTATCTTATTGGGCAAGAAATAAAAGTCAAGCACAATGCGCAAGAATTAAACAAGTAACTGATTTTCTGGTAACATGTAGTAGTTAAAACATTCTCCTCTCCATTTTTTTTTTTAGCGTATACAAATGGCTCTGTTTTAGTTCTTGAAAAGTTGTCCCTAAGGGGTTAACAGGGAACTAACACTTTGTTTGAACTAACACTATTAGCCCTTTCAGACAGAGTTTGGTACCAACTAATTTTTTTTTGCATTAAGTTTATCTGTTTTAATTTCTCCAATATGCTAAACTGAGAACAGATTATGACTTGTTGGCCTAACTAGTATACCGTACTTACCAGTAGTCCTTTCACTTGTAATTGAGTCTGAATTACAGCAAAGTGTTAAGTGTATTGTGATTCCCGTAGTACAGTAACTGGAAGAAGTAAGACCACTGGGGGAAGTATCGCATACAAATTAATCACCACAATTCATCAGAGCACTTATCCAACAAATTTTGAAAAAATGAAAGCAGTATATGTGGCTGATGTATGTCAAAAGGGGATCCAGTCTCATTATTTTCTAAACTCAATTGAACACAGCATACGCAAATTTTTTTTCCTCAATGCACAAAATTTACTGGCGTAACTGACAGTATAACTCAACTTTACTTAAGCTTGAACTGAGGTCTAACAAAAAAATAGAATGTGAATGTGCAAAGGCTTTAAAAAAAATAAAGTTGCAGTTACTGTTGACAGATCATTATGTCATATTACAAGAAATTGTGTGGATTTGTTTCATTTGGCTTGCAAGGCGGAGCTATCTCACTATTCCAATTTCTGTTTTTAGGATGCGTTGATTGACATGGTGCGCCGTTCCAAGGTTCACTTTGTCCACTGTTTACTGCCTAAAGCAGAAGCAGTTGGAGGAAATGATCTTCGTGTAACACATGGAGAGAGTCCTGACTTGGGCCTTATGACTCTGGATGTGGGGCTGCTGAGGGCTCAGGTTCGAGGATCAAAGCTATTGGACGCTCTACGAATTTACAGGCAAGGTACGGAAGTCATTTTTACAACATGAGTTTTGGTCAGCTTAGTGGTCGGTTGTCACTGACGCATGTGTCACATGTGTGTCACTCAGTTTTACTGTTTTTACTGACTTTTATGTTTTTGGAGAGGCATGAGTCTAAGACTAGAGACCCTTGTTTATTGCTTCCATTGGGCCAGCTAATACACAGCTTTAATGTGTCCAACCACAGCTATGCAGATGATACTCAGATCTATGTGTCACTGACAGCAGGAGAACATGGGCCTGTAGATTCATTGTGTCACTGTGTGTATGGATGCAAAACAAATTTCTCCAGCTAAACTCAGACAAAACTGAAATCATTGTCTGTGGCCCACAGAAACAAAGAGAAAGTGTTATCAGTCAGCTTGAGACTCTCTAGAACCTAAAAATCAGGTCAGAAATTTAGGGGTAATATTGGATTCAGACTTGAACTTTAACAGCCACATTAAAGCAGTAACATCAGCAGCTTTTTACCGTCTAAAAAACATTGCCAGAATCAAAGGAATAGTGTCTAAACCAGATTTAGAAAGACTAATCAATACGTTGGTCTCCACCAGGTTAGACGACTGTAACGGCCTGCTCTCCTGCTAGTCAGGACTGCACGAGTCTTCTGGAAGACTGTTCCAGATTTTAGGAGCATAAAACTGAAATGCAGCTTCACCTTGTTTAGTCCTGACTCTGGACACCGTCAGGACTGCACAAGTCCTGACTAGAACCAGGAAATATGACAATATTAGTCCAGTCCTGAGGTCTCTGCACTGGTCCTGACTAGAACCAGGAAATACGACCATATTAGTCCAGTCCTGAGGTCTCTGGCTTCCTGTCACTCAGAGACTTTAAAACAGCTCTACTTGTGTTCAAGTCTCTTCATGGCCCCAAAGTCCATCTCTGACATGTTAGATCCATATGAACCAACCTGGACTCTGAGAACCTCAGGTAGTGGTCTCCTGCTGGTGTCCAGAGTCAGGACTAAACAAGGTGAAGCTGCATTTCAGTTTTATGCTCCTAAAATCTGGACCAGTCTTCTAGAAGATGTGAGCCAGACCTGAACTCTGACAATGTTCTGATCCAGACTGAAAACAGTTCTGTTTAGATGTGAAGATGATGACTGGAAGGATTTTATCTGCACTCTTCATTTTTAATTTAATTTATTTTTCTTTTTAATTAATTTTTAATTTAATTCATCAAATGTTAATGATTATTTTTATGCTTGTATGGAATGATTCTATTTGCCTTCTTGTGATTTTATGCATCTGTAAAGCACTTTGAATTGGCTTGTGTATGAATTGTGCTCTACAAATAAACCTGCCTTGCCTACTTGATGTGGCAGCTTAGAACTCTTTTCCAAATGGATCCTTCACCTGTTTTTATGTTCATACCTCTGGATTTTTATCCTTTCCATTTTATAGCCAGATAGTTATTTCTGTATTTTCTTTATTTCTGAGTGGTTTGGAAGGTGGTGGGCAACTGGGGGTGGCAAGGGGCCCAATTAACGCTGCTTGGAAATTTCTTTCTGCCTGGAAATTGAAGTTGGTCATTAATACAGTACTGACACTCCAGTTGCTACGGATGCAAATCCTTAGTCTAATTTGAGTATTTTTATGCGTTTTCAGTGTTCTGCTCTTTCCCTTCCTCCAGGGTATCCAGATCACATGGTGTTCTCAGAGTTCCGAAGGCGCTTCGATGTCCTAGCGCCGCACCTGATTAAGAAGCATGGCTGTCACTATGTCACAGATGAGAAGAGAGTGAGTATTTGGTAGGGTTGGTTTAATGTTAAACTGAACACTTGTGTCTTTGTTTAATTTTATGTTATGCTACAAAATGAGTTGGGCTAGTATGTAGCAGTGTGTGTAGATCTAACTTGCACCTTAGAAATGCAGGATAAAGAATATTTGAAGGACCCCAAAAATATAATTCCTGCATTGCTGATTAATTTTACTTTTTATTAGTCTTTTCAGTATAATGTAATGGTATTCGTGATGTCAAAATGTTGCTGATGTTAATATGCAAAGATTTTTTTTGAAATGTTGTAAATGGTCCATAAGATGAAACTGATAATCTTATTTGCAGATTTAGACTGCTTTATTTTTACCCAGTGGTAGATTTGGTTTGGAGTAAAGAATCCTCATTTATGTAGAGACACTCATTATACAGAAACAAGACCATGAAATATAAAATAAAGGTTCTTCAGGGCCCAGTCCTTTCAAAAACAGTGCATTTACTGAATTTACTCACACTCAAAAAAGATGTTAACAAAAAACAAAACATGGAAAAATTAAAAACATACAGTATATTAAAGTGAAATAAAATCATGACAATACATTTTAAAAGCAGTAAAATTGTTTTCCTTAATAATAATCAATAAAATGTACTTTTCTTTTTTCAACTCAACAGTATGTTGTCAACTTTTGCTCTGGAAATGCAGATTTTACACTGTTCTTTGCGGGAATGGCTTGTGCATCTTCTGGTTGCCACAGGATTTCCTTTGAACCTATGGTCACGTTAAAAACAATTGTTTGATAGTATTTCAGTGGGTTTTGAAATTGAGTCACAAGGACTGACTCCTGTTCAGACTGCTGAGTTAAGGTCCCCAACTTGGACGTCTTTGTCTCTGTTAGCTGAGTTGTTTTTATTTGATGATTTTCAGGCAGTGGAGGAGCTGCTAGAATCCTTGGAGATGGAGAAGAGCAGCTACCAGCTCGGTTTAAGCAAGGTGAGTTTTCTCATACACACGTCAGGATTATATAATCCTTTTGTGTTGGTGTGTGTGTATATATATATATATATATATGTCTCTATATATATATATATTTGTGTGTGTGCGCTACAGTCAGGGACCCATATATTATTGAGTGTTATCATTAAAAGAAAGACATGAACACAATCATTCCAATAAGTGTTTGTATCTTTGTCCGTCTGTAAGACTGTTCATACATTGCCATATTCTTAAAAAGCAGCCTAAAAAAGGAAACCAACATCATATTAATATGAATTAATATTGATATGAATTAATAGTTTGTTATGTCATCCTCAGTATTTATAAGCCAGGTAGCTCAGCCTACATGTGAGACCCCTGTTCATGTACGCTGAAAGTTCTTCCTGCCATCGTCACACTTTGTGCTCCTTTGCTGCACATGGTCCCTTTACTGGTTCTGTCTTTCCTGTCTTCTGCTGGTTGAAACTCCTCTCTCATCTTGCAGGTCTTCTTTAGAGCAGGGACTTTGTCCAGGCTGGAAGAACAGCGGGATAGCCAGGCTAGGAGAAACATCTCTCTCTTCCAGGCTGCCTGTAGAGGATATCTGGCCAGGCAGTCCTTCAAGAAAAGAAAGGTAGGACACATAGATGGTTGAACTATATCATAATCTTCTCTTTTCGACTGCACGCTGAAAATATTATTTGACATACTTAATCAAAACTCCATTTGAGACATTACTACCTGACAATATACAGTATGACTTTATTGTGAACAAATAAAACACCATGGGTGATTACAAATTAACAGGTAAAATGTTAATTTTCAGTCAAATGTTAGTTTCAGTGTTTCAAACACAAAACTGAAGGGGAACATTTCACAATAATCACAAGACCTACAGTCTGCAGATGTTTTTGCTGTCTGAAAGCACATACAATTTCTCCAAAAATAGTTGAAGTTTATGGGGAAATACATGTGATTAAATATGGGCGATCTATTTAATAAATGAAATAATCTTTGCAGCGTGTCACAATGTTGGCGCATTAAACCTATTTAAATTATTTTGAACATTAGAGGTTAACATAATTTAAACAGGTCAGTAAAGTTAAGTGCAAAAAAGGACTATTAGTTAAAAGCTATGTACCACTCGGCTATAATATTGCACATTTAACATTAACTCACACTCGTACTTAACGTGATGAACGACCAACAGTAGATAGATAACAGACATGAGCCTCATCTGAAATTTTTAGGAGCTTATAATAATATATATTTATATTCATGTTTGTATTTATTTGAAGGTCATTCACTATATTAAGTTTAAGAAAATCGGGTATTCCACCAAGGGCTCTCTAAAAACCTTTGTGCCAAAGATTATTTTAAAAGAAAAATGTACATGCATGTTTATTGATGGTTTATGCATTTTTATTTGTTTTAACCTGTACAATACTTTGGTCAACTGAGGTTCTTTTAAATGTGCCATAAAAATAAATTTGGCCTGGCGTGCTGTTTTTTGTTTTTTTTTTAACTTGGTATTTCAAAATACAGGATGTGTTTCTCTTGTGGCTCCTACAAATATGGCAAATGATGAACATTAAAGCACTGTGTAATATTAGATGTCACACATGAAGGAAGCCTGTCCTGCAGCCTGTACACATCACACATCCAAATTCCTATTTGTTACAGTAATAAAATTATTACAATTTTCTTAAAATGAGAATTTAATTTACAACACTGCATACAATATTTAATTTGAAGTCCTGTCTATTGTTGCATGTGTGTCTCTGTGGGACAGATCCAAGATCTTGCCATCCGCTGCATCCAAAAGAACATTAAGAAGAACTGTGGTGTCAAAGACTGGCCATGGTGGAAGCTCTTCACCACTGTCAGACCCTTGATAGAAGTGCAACTCACAGAGGAACAGATCCGTGGCAAGGATGTGAGTATACGCACAAAACTCGCTTGTGTACTTATAAAAGATGTGATTTCTTTAAGTCATATATAGTCTAATAACTTTTATGGACAGAATTTCTAGTTGTAACTGTAGAGTGGAAGGGTTCCAGTCTGGTAGTGTTGGGATTTAATCTTTGCTTTTTTGTGGATGATGTAGTCCTCTTGGAATCATTGGGTGGGTATTTTCAGTTCTCATTGGAGCCATTAGCAGTTGAGCGTGAAGCAGCGGAGATGAGAATCAGCAGCTCCAAATCTGAGACCATGGTTCTCGGTCAGAGAAGGATGAAATGTTCTCTCCAGTTGGGGCGCGAAGAGCCTCCTTAAGTGGAGGAGTTTAAGTATATTCTGGTCTTGTTCACAAGTGAGGGAAGAATGGAGCACGAGATTGACAGGCAGATGGATGTGGTGTCTGCAGTAATGCGGAGTCTGTTGTACCACTATGATGAAAAGTTCATTATCCAGGAGAAACCTCCTGCTAGCTGCTACCCGCAAATCGCGGATTCAGGAACCTCCGCTAACCGCTATGCAATCTTCCGCTTCCCTAAAGCCGCTATCCGCTTTGCCGACTCCCTTATTCACATTGTAGGTGTGGCAATGGGCGTGTCATTTGCACTTTCTGCAAACTCTGTATCTTGCGATCGCGGGTTTAGGATAGCGGGTAGCGGGTGATCAGGCCACCTGCTACCCGCTATCCTAAACAAACATATGGTTGATTAACATTTATTTTTTAGCATTACTGGGGGTGAGAGCCATTAAATCTGTACCTCCAGAATTCTAACGCTTTGGATAAACATATTATTTTGATACCTAGGCTACAGACAAAAAGAATAAACCAGAGTTGGTTTTCCTAAATCCCATTGCATTTTTAGCCTTTTAGCTCTATTCTGTGTAAGAATTAACCTGCTTGACACATTTTATAGTTTTAATAATATGCTAGGGTGACCCAAAAAACCCAAAAAGAAGACATCCTACTAGCCTCTTGTTGATACTGCAAAAATACTCAGATAGTCAAAGATGACAAAGTAGCTCTATAAACCATACATTTATTAAAAACATTTCTTTTTACTTTGAAATGAAAACTTTCTTATCTGTAAACATAAATAATGCCTCAAAACCAGTGACATGTGGTGAGATTCATGGTTGCTGAGGCACTGACTCCATCAGAATCAGATTTACACATTTATGAATCCAACAGAGTAGATTAATCACCATTTCGTCAGCAGTAGTTAGCAGGTTATGTTTTATATATCATATCTTTTTAAAAGATTTTCTAGTGGCCTTTATTGGATAGAAAGAAAGCAATGACTAAAAAGGGACTCAACAACATATTACAACACTGGAAATTGAATCCACAAACCACCATATGAGAGTTCAACTACTTAACCACCTAGCAAATACTATTGTAGGATCCTGACATTATACTGATTTTTAACTGACATGGAAAACATTTCTCCCCCTCAAACTTACTTGGCTTTCTTTAGTTTTAATTTTTCCCATCCACCTTTCTCCTTGCGTTTTCTGCTTGCCATCTTTCTGTAGACAGACACTAACGTTGGTCTTCTTTGTTGGTTTTTAGGCGTATGTCTGATAAATGATCATCCTAGCGCCCCCTGCTGTTTTTTGATAGACTGAAAATTTAGCTTATTTAACAGAGCCGACAGCCGTAGACTGGACGGCTGTTCTGGACTTTTTCAGAATGCACAGATTACCAGTCTGCCCCTGGTGGTTAGCGGAGGTTCCTAAATCCACGATTTGCGGGTAGCGGCTAGCGGGAGGTGTACGATCTGGCCCTTAGAATAGAGTTGCTGCTCCTTCACATCCAGAGGAGCCAGTTCAGTTGTTTCAAATACTGGTTAGGATGCCTCGTAAACAACTCCTGGGGGAGGTGTTTCAGGCATGTCCAACTGGGAGAAGATCACAAGGCAGACCCAGGACAGGCTGTTTGTCCCAGGACACGATTATATCTCCCAGCTGGCCATGGAATCCTTTGGTGTCTTTCCAGGAGAGCAGGAGGAGGTGACTGGTAAGAGGGAGGTCTGGGTCTCTCTACTAAAGCTGCTCCCACAAACCGAATCTGGAATATTTCATCTGTCAAAAAGTATCATTTCTAACAGATGCAGGTCTTTGTAGTTGGATCCAGAAAGATTTGGACAATGAGTTTTTATTCATTTTGCCTATACTTTTGATCCTCTGAAAATGAAGGTACTTTGCTTAAAATGGTAAGCAATGTAATTCCCATGTGGTAAATGCCGTATTATTTTGAAAAGTCTTTACTGATCACATCCTGTTTTATTTCAAATCCACTGTGATGATCTATTCAGGCAAAAATAATAAAATCTCTAGCATTGTCCCAATACCTCTGGACTAGTCTGTATGCTGACCTGCAAATTAGCAATGGCAATTGGCATTTTAAGGGGTTACTTTATCCACAAACATGGATGTCTGTCTTCAATACCTGTTGTATATTTCCTTCCAGGAAGAGATCCAGCTGCTGAAACAGAAGCTGGAGAAAGTGGAAAAAGAAAGGAATGAGCTGAGGCTCAATAGCGACCGCCTCGAGAGCAGGGTAAACTCCTACACAAATATAGGGACATTTTCTTCTATATTAATTATACAATGGTTTGAATAAATTGATTTATTCAAATAACTTCAGATAAAATTGAACAAAAGTATTTCAATATGCTGTCAAATGCTCTTGGATTTTATGCATTAAATGGTAGTGCTGTTAGTTTCTTTAGCCAGTTAGCTGTGCATTATGTGTTAGGGTTAAGATCAATAAGATCTAAGATCAGTAGGCACATGGATCAGCAGCAGTAGAGCACTGAAACTGATTGGCAATAACACCAGAGGGACAAAGCATCAGCTAATACTTGACATTAGCTGTAACCCCCAAGATGGGTTGATGGCTCCAACAAATAACAAGAAAAACATCTGAGATCTCTGTCCAGAAGAGCATAATACTAGGAACAGCTAAGATCCTGGGTAGAACTCACAGAATCCCAGGCCCCTTTTAGAGGATTGATTTAGGGATTTGATTTACATTTACATTGATTTAAGGCCTCGGTATACTTCTCCAACTTCATACTAGCTATCTTCCACAAGGTAGGATAGTCAAAAAATTTTGATGGATAGTCAAAAAATTGGGGATGTCTTCGTCATTTGTCAGTAAATCGGTCAGAGAGGGCTTGCGACTAGGCTCTTGCCGATTGTGCTAGCATAATTTTTGGCATAATCTGAGGAATCGAACATAATTTTTGCCCTTTTTCCAAAAGTAGCACTGCTAGCATAATCCGAATATTTTCTTGTCTAAATAGCATAATTTTAGAATAATTCAAGAAAACGAAGATCTCAGCTACTAAAAACGATAGATTACTATTAATAGTTGGTTCACTCCTATTTTGCGATTGCTTTTTAGTTGTGTTGAGATACCGCAGGAATTCGATGAAACAGAACCAGAGAAAGTTACCCAGGTTTTGAATAACCGGGTCCAGAACGTCAGGCCAGGGTTAATAAAATACATTTTCAAACTTGTCTTGTGAGTTGTGAAGTTTGTGCACAGAATAATTTTTTTAAAAAGTAGCATAATTTTGAAAAGCGAGGATAATTTGAGCATAATTTGGGCAAAAAACAACCACTGCCACTAGCATAATACGCTACTTTTACTAGCACAATCGGCAAATGCCTACTTGTGACATCAGAGAGAGGTATGCATTTCTGCGTATTGACGGATACAGAGAAATATTAATCAGCCTTAAGACAGTTGAAAAATTTGTTCTAAGATATCACCATCTTAGACTGTGATTAAAAATTTCTATCCTGATAAAAAAAAGTTTTTTCCAGAGTGAGCGTGCTAATTTACTATGTACAAGTGATCACTCATTGGCATAAGAAAGTTTTGTGAGCCACCTTCTTCATGATTACTAATTTTCACCCCAATTAATCACCTATGCAATATTTTGTTCCAGCATTTTTGACAGTCCTGTCTGCCACCATCATTAAAACACCATTTTAGCAAACATCTTTCAGGAATGATGTTGTTCCAGCTCCACAGACCTGTACAGTTGATGCATTGTTCATGGCAACATGTGGTGGTTGATGACAATGAAGACACTTTTATTCTTTATCATTTACCTTGGTAGCCCATGTGCATTTTTCCTGACTTTAAATAACGTAAGATAAAGACACAATGAACCCAGTACAATAAAGTACGGACAACTGTTTGACATGTTCTGTGTCTCTGTGCCTATAAGATTACAGAGCTGTCATCAGAGTTAGCTGATGAGCAGAACACTGGAGAGTCGGCCTCCCAGATGCTGGAAGCAGAGACTTCTGAAAGACTCCGTCTGGAAAAGGACATGAAGGAACTGCAGGTAGAACACATGAGCGCTGAAATAACAACAGCTAAAATTACTATTTTTTACTTTGTTCTGATCTGGTTCCATGCAAAAGAGAGTTTAAGTCACTCAATTCACAGACCTGCTTTAATGGTTTCATGTGAACTTGAGAATGGTTTTGCACAGCAAGCTGCAGGTTTTGTCTCCATAATAGTGACTTCATAAAAGGAAAATTAATTCAGATGATACAAAATTATTACAAAGTTTTATCCTTAAATGGGGTCAATACATACCTAAGTCAGAGGCTAAATGATTCTTAACTGATTCTTTATCGATTCCCTTATTAGTTCCAAAGCAAGTATGAGCTGTGACAACTATTCAAACAATAAAATGACCCCTTTGAAGATCTTGTGTTTATTCTTCATTAAACACCTGAAAGCCTGAAGACCTTCACAATGTCGTTGAAACGACTGCTTCTCACTCTTCTGTTAGGCCAAGTTTGACAGCATGAAGAAGCAAACGGAGTCCATGGAGATGGAGGTGATGGAGGCTCGACTCATCAGGGCTTCTGAACTAAATGGAGAGATGGATGACGATGATACAGGTCAGACAAACCCCTACACATGAACTGATGAGGATAATTTAACAGTCCCTACAGTCCCCTAGACTTATATATATATTCATGCTCTACGGCTTTAAAAACTGTATTATAAGACTTCTAATCATAAGGACTGCTAATATTGTTGGACATCCATGCAGGTTATGTAGTTCATATTCAAATTAAAAAATACTCTATTGATCCCCTAAGGGAAATTAAATCGCTTCAGTAATTTCATTACTGCAACACTTTGTGGGCATGTTCATAATCCCCACAGTTATCGTAAGTATGATTTAATCAGTAATTTTCTAAACCAACATCATGAAATTTAAAATTTTCACCACTTTTTGAAATTGAAATTGAATTGAAACGACATGCGACATTCACTAAGTAAACGGTCTGTAGGTGAGGGCGAGTCAAAAGCCGAAAAATTTATTCGCGGTGGCTAAAATGTATTCGTGGCGGGCCGCCACAAATAAATGAATGTGTGGGAAACACTGAAGTTTAATAAAGCTTATAGTGTCGTATAAATGTGCTTGCATAACAGGCGGGGAGTGGAGACTGAAGTATGAACGAGCCATCAGGGAAATCGAGTTCACCAAGAAGAGATTACAGCAGGAGAATAATGACAAGCTGGAGGAGGAGCAGCAAAGCAAACGGCAGCTTGAAAGGAGAGTGAGTTTACACAGTTACACACCTATTACATAAAATATATATGTATGTATCTATGTCTATGTACAGTTGAAACCAGAAGTTTACATACACTTTAAAAAGACACACAACCTTTTTTTTTTCCTCACTGACTTACAATGAGTCAGACTAAACGTTTCCTGTTTTAGATCTGTTAGGTTTGCTAATATATATATATAACTCAGGTCTGAGTCTATTAAAACTACAAGCTTTCTAACCTGTGTTAAAAATCAATCCTGTTGTTTCATGGACATGATTAACATATGTTAGTCATATGCAAAGTCGTCAGAGCAAACTGTATTTTTCGTTTTTGTGTAGATCAGCGACTTGCACGCAGATCATGAGGAGTCTCAACGCAACATTCAGCAGTTGAAGAAAAAAACTCAACGGCTGACGGCTGAACTGCAGGACACCAAGCTTCATCTGGAAGGCCAACAGAGCCGTAACCACGACCTGGAGAAGAAGCAGAGGAAGTTAGTACAAAACAAATGTTTTAAACAATCATGTTTCTTTGCATTCATCTAGTGGGCTACCACAGACTGTTTCAATATTGACAAAAATAACTGTAAAGAGAGAAAAAAATGTTTCAGATTTCAGATACAATGCTATGAAGCTAGAGAAACTAGAAGACTCAAGTTCATATGTTGCTGTGAACGTGAGAGCAAGTCTGGGATTTTTGTGATTAGTTTTATGGGACCTGCATTATAGCTGTATTTATTTGCAGATTTTATATGATTTTTGATTAAAAAAGGAAAAAACTAATTTTTGCTATACACATTTGAATAGCAGAAGTTTTTCTGCATTGATAAGCTGCATGTAATTTAGTTTTTTCTTTTGTGTGTCTGTCTGGATTCCTGTGCAGGTTTGACAGTGAACTCACTGCAGCCCAAGAGGAGGTGCAGAGGGAGAAGAGCCTGAGGGACAAACTGGCGAGAGACAAAGACATGCTGGGTGGAGAGGCCTTCAGCCTCCGGCAGCAGCTGGAGGTGTGCGCCTCAAAATGTTTCTATATGCAATCACTGAGATTTTATATAAGCTCCTTTTTTGTTTTTTTTATTTGTTTGTGTGAAAGTGTAATTGTGGCTTTCTTCCTTTTCCTTCCAAGTATTGTAGATAGCTCAGAAGAAATGTTAAGTAAGAATGCTTTCAAAAGTATAAAAAGAAAATTATTTTTTATCAGTTTACAAAGAGCACAAAGAGGAAACATCTAAATCAGTGATTCTCAAACTGAGTAACATCATGATGACCAGTTTCAAAATATAGCCATATATGCCTTCTCAATTAGCTTTAAACACACAGAGATGTTTATTCCTTATTGTGGTTATTTATTACCTGAATTGTTACTTTACTGAATCAGACATTTACAATTCTCACATATTCACACTCTCATACAGAGCAAAATAAACACACTCAAAAGTTGTTACATCTGCAACTGAATATGCAACAAATATTTATCTAAAAGACACAATTTTAATTATTTCAAGCTATACATTTCGTTTAAAATGTTGTATTTATAATGCATTATATGTTTCCATTTTTTTCAAGTGAAAATGTGTAAAGTCATGACTTTCCTCCACATACCACCAGTGGTACGCCTACCACAGTTTGCACACCACTGATCTAAATCAAATCAGTATTTAGTTTGACCAATCTTTGCTTTAAAAAACATTAACTCTTGTAGATACACCCTTCAAGCCCACGCACAGATCTTTCTTCTGTAGATGTAGGCTTGCTGTGGTCCTCCAATCCTCAAAGATGCTTAAGTTTTTTGTATTTATATTTTTTTGCTCATCATCAAATGAGCTTGAAAAATACTCTATTTTGAAATCCTTGTCTGGAACCATTTTCCACTACGTCACACTGGTAACCTGAGCTGAATGTGTTTCAGTCTGCATATGAGATTAAGTTTAGTAAATTTAGATTTTATTAAGTTTAGATTAGTACCTGTTTTTATATAACTGGTTAATCACAGACCTGGAAATTTAGATTTTCTTCTTCTGATTTTAGCATTCTATTTAATTTTGTAACTTCCTCTGAAACTTGCGCCTTTTTCAGTAAGCTCTCTCACAACAGCAAACATGCTGCAGAACAAGCAAAGAATAACTTTAATTCACAGAATACAAATATGGATGTAAAACACAATTTGGGTGGTTGACTGAGGCATACAAAAATAAGGCTGAGTATTCATATGGCTTTCCCCTTTGTGACAACTTGGTTGCAAATAATATTTAATAAAACAATGTATGCAGGTTTATAATGTGCATGTCTTCACAGTAAAAAAAAAAAGTAATTATGAATTCAGTTTTGGGAATTATTTTCTGTGTTTTTGAATACCTTCCTACTACCTGCTCCTCCATATTTCCATCCTTAGATGTTCTTGTTACCGTTTGTGTTGCAGGACAAGGACCTTGAATTATGTGCAGTCAACCTAAAGCTGGACCAGCTTGAGGCCGAGCTTCAGGATCTGAACTCTCAAGAATCTAAGGATGAGGCGTCACTGGCCAAGGTCTGCCGTTCTTTCTTTTTTCTTTTTTCATTCTTTCTTTCTTAAAATTAATATCAATTTGCATATTACATTGTACAGATGAGAAAGCAGCTTCGTGACATGGAAGCCAAGGTGAAGGACCAGGAAGAGGAGCTGGACGAACAAGCTGGCAGCATCCAGATGTTGGAGCAGGTTACCAACACAGTTGTTACCAGCAAAGCTACATTTGTTTTTTTTTATCTGGGAGATGAAGCAAAAAAAGAGAGAAAGAAGCAAAGATTGAATGTTTGCTTAATGTGGTACTTGGAAGTCATGTTTTGTGTGCTTATAGGCCCTTCCAATTAAAAATAGTTATGTTAAAGAAAAAGTATCATTAGGTGATGGAGTTTTTTGACTCCGTTTTAAATGAGATGGGATCACTGTTTTCACTTAGTGATGCCATGCTAAGATCTAGAGAACACTTGCTTATTTCAGATTACAATAATCTCAATGAATTATTGTACTTTACATAGAAAATATGGATGAAAGTACAGTGGGTAGTATTATCACCTCCCAGCAAGAACATTTTCTGTGAGCCTGCTGATTGGCTCTGACCATTATATCAGGTTACTGAATTTGGCCAGTTATTTCCAGTTTCCAAACTGGCAATAGGAATAAGTAGATAGCTGTTTCAGTGACAGTGACACTATAACAGTTCAGCAACGATTCAGGATTTAAAAAAAAAAGGCATATGTAATAGATACAAATTATAATCAACATTGGTAAATCAGAATAGCCAATATATTTTATTTACAATACAACATAGATAACATAAATACTTACACTGGGAAATTTTACAATTGTATCCACTAAATGAGCTCATTTCAAATTTGGTCCTCCTACAGGTCTCAAAAAATTTGCCACAGGAGCAATAAATGACTGAAAAAGCAAAACATTGAGAAAGATAAATAAATGAAAAGAAAAAAGATGAATAAATAAAGATTCAGCTGGAAGAGTCTGGGTGCTGAATTGCCCTGCCCTGCCCTGCGGTCCAGATCTTTCACCTATAGAGAACATTTGGTCCGTCATTAAACAAAAAGATACATCAAAGAGGACCACAATTTCTTCAGCAGCTGGAAACCTTTATTAAGCAAGAAAGGGAGCAAATTCCAAAACTCCAGAAAGTCATAACCTCGATGCCCAGACATCTTTAAACTGTTTTGAAAAGAAGAGGACATGCTACACCGTGGAAAACATGCTCCTGTTCCAAAGATTTTTAGACCTATACCAGGCGTTAAATTTGAATTGAGCTAATTTTGGGCATGAAATTGTAAAATTTCCCAGTTTAAACATGTATTATATTATTTATATTCTGTTGTGAATAAAATATTGGCTCATGTAATTTGAAAGTCTTCACATTTTAAAAAACATCCCAAATTTGACAGAATTTGGGTTGTAGACTTTAGTTAAAAACAAAGTGTGGTTACAGCATATGATTATTCACGGCTCTTAATTTTTGTCTCTGTAAAAGCAGTCCTCAGCTTCAGCAGGAAACAACTCTTGTTCTTTAAACTGATGACAATGCTTAGTGGTACAACATCGAGTATTGTAGATATTTGCAGATTTACAAATAACTTTTTGAAATGAGGTTAAAATTGTACAGTGTTCCTTGAGGCCAAGATGAATGCGTACATAATGTTTTAAATGTGTGTTTCAGGCCAAGCTGCGTTTGGAGATGGAGATGGAACGTTTGCGTCAAACCCATTCAAAGGAGATTGAGACCAAAGATGATGAGGTGGAGGAGATCAGACAGTCCTGCAGCAAGAAGGTCGGGGGTTGCACTGCAGTTTGAACAATTAGTGCACCTAATCACATATTTAGCTTAAATATGCAAAATGCCCATTGATTTTTCAAAGATCTCCCACCCTACCTTTAAGTTCTAAACCTTAGCTAAACTAAAGACAGTCCAAGTGGCCTTTTTTATGTCACAAACACTATGAACAGGTGACATTTCCAGTGCCTTATATCTTATATCTGTGTGGGTGCTATTTGTTTGCATGTATGTGCAGTTGAAGCAAATGGAGGTCCAGTTCGAAGAAGTATATGATGAAAAACAGAAGGTGCTGAAAGAGAAGAGAGAACTGGAGTCAAAGTTCCTGTCAGCACAAAATAAGGTAGCTACACTGCACCCAGCTCAGTATTTACTGTGGGTTAAAAAAATCACTCTTGTAATGAGGATATTGAGTCATTTTGTTTCTTTATTCAAGCTTTGCACAGAATTCCTCCCTACTTATGTTATTGAGGAACAGAGCTCTGGAAATCCAACAAAATGCACAGCGATATAAATTAAATATACTCCACAACCCACATTTTCCTGTGTCTTGCAGCAGTTACTCCTTCCTGTCTTTGCTGAACCCTTCACAATCCTCTCACAGACATTCTTACATAGTTACGAAAGGTATAAATGTACTAAGAACAAAGACATACAGTGGAGGAAATAAGTATTTGATCCCGCTGATTTTGGCAGTTTTCATACTAAGAAATAAATGAACAGCCTCAGATTTTTATGGCAGCTTTATTTTAACAGTTATAGAAAGAATATTGAAAAAACCCACAAAATGAAAAATAAAAATTAATTTGCAAGTCAAATACCTTATATCCATGATTCATCCCTTTGTTTCAACTTACTCAGCAAACCTGGCTGTACCTGTCTCCCAGATAAAGAGTGGTGACATGGAGGTGGAGAAACGCTTGAGGAAAGACCTGAAGAGAACCAAAGCTCTGCTGGCTGACGCCCAGGTCATGTTGGACCATATAAAGAACAATGCCCCAAGCAAACGGGAGATCGCCCAGCTGAAAAATCAGGTACAGCTTCAAAAACACCATATCATGCTTTCACCAGTTACGTTAGTTACAGACGTGGTATAGTTTATACTGGAATACCAGCCAGAGTAGAGAGACCCCAAACCTGTGAGAATCTCTGGTTTAGCGTCACTAAGTGTATTAAAATGATGGGCTGGCAACTTGTACCCCTGCTTTATGTCCGAAGAGAGCTAGGACTGTCAGATAGATAGATGAATGGATATGTCTAATTCATAGTTTTTTTTTTTCTCCAGATCAATTATAGGGTAAACTAAAAAAAAAAAAAAAAATGTCCGTTGAAAGTAGAAAGAAATAAAAAATTCATTCAATCAGGTTTTTCAACACAAAGTGTGGCAAAAGATCTTCACTGTCAGCTATGAAAATAAGTCCCAAGCAGGGTTATAATAGTTTTGGATTTTCCATTAGTTTTAGTTTTTATTTAGTTTTTAGTTTAGTTTTTCCAAATTCAGTTAGTTTTAATTTGTTTTTAGAGCAGTTTTGCTAGTTTTTATTCGTTTTTGTTTTTGAAATATTTAGTTTTAGTTTAGTTTTTATTAGTTTTAGTTTTATTTAGTAAATTAGGGTTGTAATTTTGGTTCGAGTGAAGCACTGAACTTTTTGAAGGCTATTGAATCACATAGTCGTGTTTACATTCTGGTCTCAATAAACATATTTATCAATGCGTCTTGTGGTGTTCCTGTGTATTTACTGACCAGCAGCTATCTGTTCTCCGGTGGAAATAGTCCATTATAGTTGCTGTTTTCTCCCGTTCCTTCCCAACTGGCCTGCAGCTGTAGCTTCTTTCCAGGGGGCTAGCTTAGGCTAGCTTATCCAGGTAGTCTTGGTTAGCCTTCTTTCCAGGGGGCTAGCTTAGGCTAGTTTATCCAGCTAGTCTTGGTTAGCCTTCTTTCCAGGGGGCTAGCTTAGGCAAGCTTATCCAGCTAGTCTTGGTTAGCCTTCTTTCCAGGGGGCTAGCTTAGGCTAGCTTATCCAGGTAGTCTTGGTTAGCCTTCTTTCCAGGGGGCTAGCTTAGGCTAGTTTATCCAGCTAGTCTTGGTTAGCCTTCTTTCCAGGGGGCTAGCTTAGGCTAGTTTATCCAGCTAGTCTTGGTTAGCCTTCTTGTGCGAGCTTTTCAAATGGACTCTTAGATTCATGGTTTTTTTTCCCCTTCAGAAGTATTCCACCCATTGTATCACCTGCTTCTACAACAAGGCACTTATTTTTATCGTTAACACAGTCATAGTCAAAGAAATCCCAAATAGGACTGTGCCGCTTTCTCCCAACTTTTGCTGCAGCTATCACAGCTGATCACTTTTTTTTTTTTTTTGCGGTTGTTGTTGTACAGCGGACTGCAGTTAATAGATTTCAAACGTTTATGAGGAAAAAAAATTACAAACACGAAACGAAGGACGTTCTTTACATTATTATAGTTAATTTTAGTTTGTTTTATAAACTCATAATACAGTTTCAGTTAGTTTTGTTTTTTTTTTAAAAACTAATTTTTATTTTATTTCAGTTAACAAAAATGTTTTTTCAACTCTAGTTTTCGTTATTTCATTCGTTGTCGTTAACGATAATAACCTTGGTCCCAAGTTCCCAGTGGATCTGAGGAACATAATAAGCATCAGATCATTCCATGCCACCAGTACAGTAATGCTTTCCCTCATAGGCAGCTATTCCCAAACTTCAGAATACCAAGGCCCTATTTGAAATGCAAAAAATCTCGGCGGCCCACCAAAACCTTTAATTACAACTGTGATCAACATACAGGACTAGGAACCATGGTCTGATATCAATGTAAGGGGGTCAACAAATAAGGTGACACTTGTCATTTTAAGTTTAAGTTAAGATGAAGGTAGAATAACACTTAACTGGTTTGTTTTGTTACTTCTTAATGTTTTTAAATCATGTCATTAATATTTTACAGTAATTAAAAACATATTTTAAAAAGATCGAGGATTTAAAACACATTTGTTTAATTTTAATGACCTCTCACGGCCCACCTGCAGTACCACGACGGCCCACCAGGGGGCCGCAGCCCACACTTTGGGAATCACTGCTCATAGGAATTGCATTGTGAACTGAACACTTCTTGCCTGCCTATAAGAGTCATAAAGTCGGTCATAAAGATAAAGTTGTGTTAGTGCATTCTGCTTATTAGAGTGGTCGTCAGTCACCTTAATCCCACCTAAAATTTACATGAGAAAACGTGTTAGTGAAACGCTGTTAAGTAAGAATTAAAACGCAAGTTTGCAGAAACTCATTTTTTTTTTAAATCTTTTAACTTTTTTAAGCACTGTTATTTATGTTTCAAACCTTTTTGTCAGTTTTGAATTATAAGGGTTTTAAACCCTCCATGGTGTTCATTGAAGTTGGCTCACTGGACTTACATTTATATCTTTGAGCCCTTTTTACATTCACAAAATCTTTGAACATTGTTTGTGGAAAACCTCAAAAAGTATTTCATTAATGCTCAAGGAGAAGAGAACCATACAAGGACTTTAAGCTGTCAGACAAACTTGTTTGTGAATTATCTGGTTAACTCCAAGATTACAAAATGTAGCATATTGGCTCATGTTCATCTCTTCCATTAAGGTTTGGGCCTCACATTCAGAAAACCTCTGATGCACTGAAGGACTGTGACCAAAATCAGAGGAAGACGTAAATGCTTCCTCAAAGCTGTGTGTGGAACTGACAATGGGGTCAATACATTTTCTTCTCTGCCTGTGTGTGTTTCAGCTGGAGGAGTCTGAGTTTACCTGTGCAGCTGCAGTTAAAGCTCGAAAGTCCATGGAAGTTGAGATTGAAGACCTGCATGGTCAGATGGAGGATGTCTCCAAAGCAAAGCAGGCGGTTTGTACACCTCTATGAATCCTCATCTGTCTTTACAAGCTGCATTTCTAACAAGTGACCACAATAAAATGTAGCAGTTTTAATAGAGTTTATGATCATCAATCAAATGTCATTGCTAAGAGTGGAAAAAAACTATAGCTGGGAGTTTTTCTTTTTTTCCTTTCCTTTATTTAAAAAAGTAAAATATCATTTTTTTTTAAATATTTTTTCAATCACAAAATTCGCAGGTTTTTTCTTTTAAATGACCTGAATAGCTGATATAATTTTTTATATATAATTTTATAATATAATTCTGTGTTTTTGGTATACATGAGACAAATGCTTTTAACATAAGTAGGAAAAAACTAAATATTGTTTTAACAGCTGTAAGGTTACCAACAAATTTGTCCTAATGCTATCCTGACCCTCATAAGTGTTCCTGTAGATACAAATTCACATCAGCTCACCACTTTTAAGGTCATCTTTTTTGTAACTGACCTGTCGCCTATGAGACTTATTAGTTGTGAGATAAGCTACGATATCTCAGATAATTTGTATCATTGTACAATATTGACAGTCTTATTGTTGTCCGATTGTTGTCTGCAACCAAATATGTTTAAAATATGTTAAAAAAACCGCAAAAAAGTAGCGAGGCACTGCAGCGAAACAAGACAAAGGCTCAGCTGTGGTCTTTCTGTTACCTTCACAGCCTCTGGTCTCTGAACCGTAGTAAACAAACCGCTCTTTCATCTAACCTCGTTTTCATTCACACACACTACATTACCCATAAGGCCACATCATTACCCATAAAGCCACCTTCTTAAAGGGGCCAGGCTGGCTCACAACATTTTCTTTGCTGCGAGAGAATGTACACAACATCCTGTTATGTTTTCGCAATTTTTTCTTGATTTTTTTTTTAATATTAAATATTTCTGAAAAAAATCTGCAAATAACTAAAACCGCAGAACTTAAAGCGCGAATTGTCCAGAGATCACTGTAGATCTTTTTTTTCATTCCTTTTTATGTTTTTTTTTTTTTCCATTCTGTAAATACAGATATATATAGTTTTCTCCTGCTGTTAGCATAAGCAGCAGCTATACTGCGATTAACGTTGTCTGACATGACAGCTTGGTGCTACATTTAAAAAGTCTTTGCTTTGCTTCCTGTTCCTCAGCTGGAAGAACAGCTGAGTCGTCTGCAGAGAGAGAAGAACGACCTTCAGTCCAGGATGGAGGAGGACCAGGAAGACATGAACGAACTCATGAAAAAAACACAAGGCTGCTGTAGCTCAGGTCTGCTTTTTAAGTGTACCTTAGCATTGTTACGCACAACTTCATTATTTACATAATTCATCAGTAAAAGAGTTTGTAAATGCAAATGACAAATAGTACAAAAAGCTTTTGAGATTTTAATGCTGTGTTGTGTCTGTTATATACCATCTCAAAAGTAGCCTTTTCCCTCTCACTGCTTATGAGCCCTAATGCTTTTCTTATCTTTAAACTATTGTAAGTAAAAATCAAATTGGAAAAACAAACTTTTTCCCAATTTGGATATTGAAATTTCTGATTTCTCTTGTGTTTTGTGGTTTTAGTTGGCCCAGAACTTGGCTCAAATCAGTGATCTACAAACCCAGTTGGAGGAATCCCTAAAGGAAAAGCAGGAGGTTCAAGAAAAGGTTAGTTCATGGCAAGGAGTTAAAATCTTTTAGTTTTGACAGACAGCAAGTTCACAAGAAATGTGAGAGAAACAGAAAAAACAATAAAAAGCAATCATTTTAGCCTGTGGGTATTACTTTTTAGGACAGTAACATGAATATGATTGTGTGATAGATGCAAGTACTCCAGAGCCAGCTGGAGTTCCAGGAGCAGTCCATGGTTGAGAAATCACTAGTCAACCGCCAGGACGCCAAGATTCGAGAGCTAGACACAAAACTGGAGTTTGAAAAGACACAAGTCAAACGCCTGGAGGTGAGTCTAAACAAGCTGGAAGAAGATTTCAGTAGTAGCCATCTGTAGAGGTTGGAGGGAGAGTTAATGAGTTTAGACGACAGCTACAGACACAGTAAAGTTTTTCACACAGAAGGTCAGATGTGGCATCATGTATAAATCTACTCTTTAAATAGCGGAGTTACTTGACTTCATCCTCTTGCTTTTTACATTTGCACTTGATGTTACAAGCAATGCTAGTTTGTCAGTTTCAAATCACAGCCAGATTTTGATTGACAGGGCTGGCAGAATCATGCTGTGGGGGTGTTTTGCCACAGCAGGATCTGCAGCTAAACACCCCCACAACACTTTACAAAACAGGCTTTATGAGGAAAAAACATTATGTTGAAATACTTGAGCAACATCTCAAGACATCAGCCTGGAAGTTAAAGCTGGGGCACAAATGCCGAGAAGACAAACGGGTCTTCCAAACTGACAATGATTCTAAGCATAGTGTCAAATTAGTTAAAAAAGTAGCTTAAGGACAACAAAGTCAATGTCTTGAAGTGGTCAACACAAATCCCTAATCTCAAATGATATTACAATATCACAATGGATGAATAGCTCACAGATGAAATACTTCTCTGGATAGAAGTAAAAGAGACATGTTGACTTATGAGCTGTTGAAGTGACACTGTGGTGCCGGATCTTCTGAAATGACAACAAAAGCATCAGTCAACACATACGTAACATGGATGTGTTCCATGTATTAAACTGTGCAAATGAACATTAATACTGGTTTGTGTTCCTTGATGCTTTGTCAAACCATTTATGTTCCTGCGTCCACAGACTGCTTTGACACAGTAACGTTGTAAAGCTTGAGAAGAACCTCTCCTGCACAATACATCAAGCCTTTTCTCAAGCACTACACACATGGAAGAAAGAAAATTTAGATAAAAAAAATTTAGCTCCATCTAAACAAATGCATGATTGTTTCAAATGCTTGATTTAGTTCTCAGCTGAACATGGAGTTGTAGCCTGAACAGAGTATCAGTTTTGGCCTCTCTCATTGTGCAGAGCCTTGTAAACCGTCTGAAGGAGAGTTTGGAGAAGCTGACAGAAGAACGAGACCAGCGGAGCAACAGCGAAAATCGGGAGAAGGAACAAAACAAATGTTTGCAGAGACAGCTACGTGACGTCAAAGAGGAGATGGGTGAACTGGCTAAAAAAGAAGCTGAGGCAAGCCGCAAAAAGTATGAGCTGGTAAGGAGGAAAAATATACTTATACAATTATCAATACATTTGTTTGCTACCAATTCCAAGTCAGCATTGAATATATTTGCCAGAGGGTATCGATATCTGTGAGTATTTACATCTATACACCATCCATCACCATTTTGTTTTTATAAAGAGAATCTAAAAGAAAGTTATGCAATACTGCCCTGAAACTTCAGTTTGAGTCAGTAGTTAGAGAAGCTCATGAACATGAATTGTTGGCATTATGTTGGCAATATAGAGTTATTTAGAAAATCCCACCAGGAAAACTGTGAAATCCTCATTGTTCAAGGCTGCAGTCTCCAGAGCTGGAACAAATGTTGTTAAATGTAACTAACCAGCCGTATAAAGCTTTTTAAGTAGCCATCACATTAAAGACCATGAAGAGGTTTTAAATCCAAAGGGAAAGTCAGAGAAACCATGATGGGAATGACAGAAACAACAATCATAATTCTCAATGTCTCAGATTTTAATGTTATAATTGTGGCCTCTAGATTGTTAGGATTTTGTTGGTAGACTTTTTTTTATTTTTCATTAAAAAAACAGGATGACATTAATGCCCTGGCTTCATTTGTTTTTACATTTTAAAATGTTATTTTACATTTTTTAAGATGAGATTTACACAAAGTATGTGTCACTGGCAAGTGCTGATGTTAAAAGTGTTATGACACTTTAGTTCATATGGCAGCAGAACATTTAAAAAAAAGTGACCTTTACACTACTTTTGAATTCATTATTTGATTTTTCGTATACAATATGATTAATTGTGATTAATCAGGGAAGTCATGCGATTAATCGAGATAAAAAAAATTTTAATCGTTGCCCAGCCCTATATATATATATATATATATATATATATATATATATATATATATATATATATATATATATATGCAGTGACACATTGTACTGAAAATGGAGTTGTTTTTTTACAAAACAACAAAAAAGTCCAGTTGCCTTGATTCAAACCTTTGAGAGTTACCGTGGCCTGAATGACTGAATCTACGCCAGCATCATACATGGTTATTACTAAATGTTCATTCAAAAGTGACATGTTATCTGATCAGTACTCAGTTATCAGACGAAACCCAAAGTATCAGAATTTGTATCAAAAAAGGAAAAAATGGTATCAGAACATCTCTGATTATCAATGAGAAAGCAGTATAGTCAGATATTCTTACATTTTCCTGACTGCGTAGGATAAGTTCTCAGCAAAACAAGAATTAATTGTTGATGAATCTTTGATCCTGACCAGTTGAAAAATATGTTTCATGTGATGTGTTTGACATCTCATTGACAGGAAGTGGACATTCAAAACTTGGAGGCAGCCAATCAGAGCCTGCAGGCAGACCTCAAGTTGGCTTTCAAAAGAATAGGTGACCTCCAGGCAGCGATTGAAGATGAGATGGAGAGTGACGACAACGAAGACCTTATCAACAGGTGCAAGACCTTTTTGTACACATGGACGTTATGTTGAGGTGAAGTTAAAGAAAACTGGTCTGTAGAAATCTGGAGTCCTTGTTATGGCTGGAGTGGGCTTGCTTATAGCCCCCCCGCTTGGAACCTATACATTGGGGTTTTCCTCAGTAGATGAGAGGGTAGTTTCCCTGTGCCTTCGGGTCAGGAACCAGTTCTGATTGTCATCTGTGCTTATGCGCCGAATGACAATTTAGAGTACCAAGCCTTCTTGGAGTCCTGGAAAGTGCTCTTAATGGGGACTCCTTTATTCTGCTGGGTGACTTCAATGCTCATGTTGGCAATGACAGTGGTACCAGCCTGATCTGAACCTGAGTGGTGTTTTGTTGTTGGACTTCTGTGCTAGTCACAGTTTGTCCATAACGAACACCATGTTCAAATATAAGAGTGTCCATAAATGCACATGGCAGGGAACAGATAGATGAACAACTTTATATTAGTATCATCGTATTTCAAGCCGTATGTGTTGGACACTCAGGTGAGTGTTGCCTTATCCCTGCAGATGAGGCAACCTGTCACTTGTCTGAAGGGTAGTTTATTTACAGTCTCATTTACCAACGTCGTGTTGCAGGGAACATGTACTGGATCTGTCCAGATTTGTGAGAATGCAGGACCTCAGATTGTAAAATTGTCCCTGTTTTATCCTTCTCCTTGCGCTGAGTCAGTGCCATTCAAATCAGTGAGAGTTTTGTATTGTTTCTTTAGTTGCTGTTTTCTTGTCTTAAAAGTCCCAAATGCAGTGGTAACAACTGATTTTGACTGGTGCTGCCACCTAGAGGATACCATTTTGGCAGTACTCGGGTAGCCCCTGTTGCATTGTGTGGTGGGTTGGTGTACAAAGCAAATGTCTATGTAACGGTCTCAGCAATCTTTATTATAGTTAAGCTCTAATATATTTATAGCTTTTCACCTAGTGACAGCTGGAAGAGGCTCCAACAGACTGATTTTTGTGTGACTGCTCTGTTCATGAATTCTTTTGGGATCTTATCTCTCCATTGCTTTCTCTAAATACTTTTCTCTAACTCCTCCCCAGTGAGGGACATTCAGACACAGACTATGACATGGAAGAGTGCATGGATGGGGAGAACTGGTTATCCAAAACCAAAGGCTCCATTAAAAACTTCTCGGATGATGGCAGTCACAAGAGCTCCAGGTTGGTATAAATTAGAGGTGCTACGGTACAGGTGGCTCACGGTACGGTCCGTACCGCGTTTTTTCAGGAAGAAAATGATCTGGGTCTCTGTAAAGCGCCTGGAGACAATTGACATTGTAACAGACGCTATACAAATAAAGTTGAATTGTATTGAATGTAGCGCTCTAAGCCAGTGATTCCTTACCTTGATCGAGTCATGGCACATTCTTTGCAAAAGATAAATCCCATGGCACACCACCATGCAAAAATATCAGTCAGAATCTAGTCTCAATCTACTCACAGTTTATTTACTCAGTGTGAAACCTGGGCCTGTTTAGTTAAGCACAAAGCTGATATATTAGCAGGTATTAAAGAAAGACATACATGAAGATAGATAGGTTGTAGAAAATGGGAGCAGAGCTGAAATAGCTCTGTTTGCCAGAATGGGGGAACTCCTTGGCAGCAGTCAGCCAAAAAATTGTACAAAAGTAGATCAGCAAATCTCAGCTTTAAACCAAGATATTTCGTCTTAGTATCTGTACTAAGACGAAATATTTCCTCCTGCTCCTGCAAATTCATGTTCTTTTCAGCTGTGGGTTCCTAACCCAGTCAAGGCCTAGAAACTGAAAGGAAATAAAATGACAATGTCTGCTCAAGAGTTTTTAAATGTTTGCCTTTTGTCTCACACAATGCAGCACTGTCGACTCCTTAACCCATGACTCCATCATAACTCTCATTTGTCAAAAATGCTTTTAGTCCCTCCCGCAGCTCATACACATGGGCTTAAACTTTGCCATGGAACAACCACCGGATCTCTGTATGTAGCAATAAAACTTAATGCTCTGCTCTCATTTCCTCACACAATAATAAAAAGATCACAAAGGTTATCATGGGCACAACATCTTCCAACACAGGGGCCAGGTCTGCTGGTGATGTCCTGGCCTCACAGTACACAAAACAATGAGTCGTAATTACGTCTGAATGTTGTGCTTTCAAATCCTTTCGCCTGACCATGCCGAATGCTCCACCGGTGCAAACACTTGCGCAGTTTTTCCACTCAACTCCTCCTGTTGTTCTTTTCTTGCAAAACAGGAAGTTTTCTCTGATGGTGTTTCCATCTGCAAAGCAATCAATTGCCCACTGATATCCGTCAATTCATTGACTTGCAATGCAAATTTCCCACTGATATGCAACTTGTGTAAAACTGTGTTTGCAGACTTGTCATCAATACGTCTAGAAATAGTTTGATTTGAGAGAAGGACTAGAGTTATTCCTTTAAGAGCGCAAGATCTGAGCATCACATTTGTGATGATTTTGCAGGCAGGACGTATTAATGTATCTGCCGTGGTGTGTGGCTGTTTTGATTTGGCGATGAGTTTGAGAGCTCTTTCATTTATCTTTGTGGTTTTGCTCAGTACAGCTGCTTGTTTCTCAGCCTGTTCATGCAGTTGATCTTTTTATGAAGTCATAGGTGTTTTGTTTGGAGATGGCTTTTAAATTTGCTTGGAACCATGGCACTGTTGCACAGATTTTCCACACACACCAGACATAACAGAGTTGGCTTGGTTGGTTTCCCCATATATGTAAATCCAAAGAAAAGATCAATTTGAATGTGAATACACTTCCTACTGTATTTTAGCAACAATGGAACGCCATAAGCCATCACCAGTTTGTTAGTTTGGATCTGGAAGTCCAACAGGATCTTGACCCGCTCGTCCCCAATCACCTTTGGAGGCGTATCCCATCTTGACACCAGGACCTCGAATCCATACTCAGCATAGATGTCCCTGTGTATTATGTCTGCTACCTGGTTGTGGTGCTCCATATACAGTGGTGGAAATAAGTATTTGATCCCCCGCTGATTTTGGCAGTTGTCATACTAAGAAATAAATGAACAGTCTCAGACTTCTATGGCAGCTTTATTTTAACAGTTATAGAAAGAATATTGAAAACAATGTTGAGAAAATTACATGAAATGAAAAATAAAAATCAATTTGCAACAAATTAAACAATTTAGCATGCACTGCAGTTAGTTGTCAGTATGATGGGGGGTTTGATAGACAGAATTTCAATAGGAAATTTCATCAGTTCACTATTGTTTGATTTTAAATGGGTTTTTTTAATCAATGTCAATATGATCAAGAATAGCTTGTGGGTCTATCTATATAATGTATATATGGTGATAGAAAAGTTTAGACAGGTCACATATGAAAAACCCCTATTATTGTCCACTATCACTACATTTCAGAAGTATTTACAAGCATGTGTTGTAAGCCAGTCTGGCCCTTAAGGGGGAGTAGCCTGATGGGTAATGTAGTTTGTGAGGTGCGGGCGGCTGAACGGAGTGACGGAAGCAAGCATGAGCAGCATGAGTGTTATGGATTTATATCCTCTGTTGACTGACAGGAGCCGAAAAAATACAGACGGTGTATAACGTTGTCAGTTCCAGAATAAAGTGCCGTTCAGAGCAGAGAAAACAGGACTTTTTCTTTCGTTTTCACTGGTGTGTTACCCTGCTTGTCACGAGCCTGGAATAGCACAGTACGGTGGTTTCCCTACTACGGTTCAGAGACCAGAGGCCGTACGGTAACACATGAAAACACATTTTGATGTGATGTGCACCCAAACATGGCCACTTTTTGCCAAATAAACTTTGTTTCTAAATTATTAAGATGTGTTTGCCTTGGTGACACATGGCAAATGTGCAGAAATCATGGAAAAGTTGATGGTGGATTTTGTGGCCATCGCCACTGGTGACAAGGCAGAAAAAAAAACATTTTTTATTGCAACCTGAATTGGCCATAGATGCTTCAGGAGGAGATACAGCTGAAAACAGGAATAAACTTGCACAACCTCAAGGACATTTTTATTATGTTTCAATCTATACTGATAAAAGTTGGACAGAACATAAGTGTCTGGGACTTTCATCCTCTTGTTCTGACTCGTCTCTTAGACTGCCTTTTAACAGCTTTTATATTTTCAATAAACTCATCTTGACTTCATAACAGTCTAATTTTCTGACATTTATCCCAATAGAGACTGCAGTTGATGGGAGGGAACATTTAACACAGGCAAAATGAATCCCTGAGCATTGTTTTAGCAAATTCATTCATCTTACTTGATTGGTCGTAATTAACCCATCGCTCTCCATTTTTTCAAGCAGTTTCAATGTAAAATTACTCTTGTTTTTAATGAACTTTTATAATTTTATGCTCAGGTAAATTGTGTAATGATGTAAGCTGATAAAGAAATCCGATTTTTCTTGTTAGATTTCATTAAATAATTATTATTACTGTTAATATTAATTGACAGCAGGTTTGTTGCTGTCTCCAACTAACTAACACCGTTAACATTTTAGACTAGTTCATCTGTTGCTATATTTAGCATTTGTTTTAGAAATAGCATTTACATGAAACCATTTGCTTGGTATTACATTGCATGTGGTTACTTAAATGTTGTGGGAAGTGTTAACAATAAAACATAAATACACGTCTGACTCCTTTGGCCAGAGAAAGTTGCAGATAAAATGATTTTTTCTTAAGAATTAAATTATCTTTAATATACAGCCATGAAGTCAAGGATGTTTTCTAAGTCAGCAATTCAAGGAATACTTTTTTTTTCTTTAAGTGTCTTGAGAAAATGAAGAATTATATTCATGTGTCTGGTTTATGGAGTGTTTCAGCTCAATTATCAAGTTCTCTAATTTGCCACACAATTATTCGTTAAGCATTTTGATGGTAACATTGGTCTCGTTCTTCTTTTCTTTAGCTCTCCTGGCCAAAGGCACTACAGCTTTGATAGATCTGGTGAAGAAATGGAGGAAGAAGAAAAAGAGAAAGGCGCTGCAGCCAGAAACAGATACATTATTCATATGAAAGACAATGTCAATGACGACGGGTCCTACGAGACCACGTCCTAGTCCTCACTTCACGTCTGCTCCCTGAAACACACCCTCACTTAACTACAACTAAAGCTTCGCACAGATGCAGCCACACATGAATATGCATTCTGACTTGTTCACATTACAGAAAGGTATGTCATTAATGCCATCCATCTAAATATTAATTATTGAAACAGTCACTTAGAATATAAAACTACATGTCAAAATCATTTTGAAAAAAAATATGAATAGTATTCTTCTGAATTCTTCTGAACTGGTGTTACTGTTGAGGATTCAGACTGACGGATCTCAAACAGGATAAACAGGAGTTTGCTTTACACATATACACACACACACTTTACACACTATGGGTTGGACTGAAGGAAAGAGAGAAGAGGGGTGAGGATTATTGTGGTCCCCCCCCCCTCAGACGTCAGGAGGATTTCAAACGTGGAGCACTTGCCAACGCTGCCTCCGATCATGTTAATCACACGGTAGTCTGCACCTTTTCACTTCCTCATATGGTGGTCCCTGGGAAGTTTATGCTAATTAATGAATGAGTAAATTAATTTATGAATGCGCTCAGAACTTGTGATCTTTTGGAAGTCACTAATGTTCTTAGAGGAAAAAAAAATTGAGTTTTACGCAGCAGTCATGAATCCCGAGCAGGTTTTTTAGAAAGGAGGTAATTTATGTCCAAACCTGCTCACGGATTTACGAAGGTTTTATGAATGAGGCCCAATCTGCATTACTCCAGTGGCTACATGCACATGCATTCTTGTTAAAACAATAGCATAGCATTGTTAACTTAGCGCTGTGATCTTATAATAGATCTGATTCCTTGAGCTGGTGTGTAGCGCTCCAGCATCTGCTGCATCACCTTTCAACTTAGCTCTTCATAACATTCCTCTGCAATTTAAGTAGGCAGTTCTGCAAATTCTGGCAATCTGAGTAGGACGTAATTAGTTGGATTTAGGAAAGAAAAAAACATATATAAATAAAAAGATCACTTTGGCCAAGCACTCATAGCTGAACACGAGCATTGAATGAATGCAGCTCTTATATTTAATAGCAGCAGCTGCTGGCTTTGAGCAGCAATTTAATATAACTCCCATTAAGGTCGTGGTTGAGCCAAAGACAGTAGATTTGCTATTTGTTACCGTTTTTGACTGTCACTGTCATGTATTCATACATATAATACCAAAATAATATATATTGCCATACCACAGTGTCTTGCCAAAAACCTTTTTTTTTACAACTACAAGTTCACAATATTTTACTTAAAACAAGCTGATCCGAAAACTTCCAAAAAAACACGTGTCTTTTTTTTTTTTTTAACAAGTGTCATTCTTTAAAAATGAGATCCTCCAGTTGTAGTGCTGTAAATTTACAATGCTCTCATTGTCATTTGTTGCTTTTGTTTTTTGCCGGAGAAGTAATCTCTAAATGGAGAAGATTACATCATTCAACTGCTTCAACATTAAGGCAAAATGTATTTCTGTTTTTAAGCATTTTTGCTGAAGACCACTATGGAGTTTCCATGAGGTTTTAACTTGCCTCTCTGAAATGCCTTGTATTATTAATTTTTTGATGAAGTTCTTGCTAGACTTTTGTGTTGATTAAAAGACAGTGGCTTTATCCCTGTGCATGTCATTCACAAGTTGCTTTAAATTTGTGTGCTTTCATTTTGCTGAAGACATGTACTTGACTTTGGACACTTGTTTTTTTCTTTATTGGTTTGTTTTTTAACAAAACAGGCTTTTTTTTCTTTAATGTTTTTAAGCATGATAAAGAAAAAAACATTGTCCATGAACTGTTTATATATATATACATATATATATATATATATACATACAGTCATGGAAAGAATTATTAGACCACCCTTGTTTTCTTCAGTTTCTTGTTCATTTTAATGCCTGGTACAACTAAAGGTACATTTGTTTGGACAAACATAACGATAACCACAAAGATTGCTCATAAGAGTTTTATTTAAGAGCTGATATCTTACCATTTTCCATGGTTTTCTTGATTATAACCTAATCACTTAAGTTTTTACATCAATAGCTATGGCGTTGTACTGCCAAAAACACTGCTTTTATGCATTCAGTGTTTTCTTTTCTGTCTGTTTTAGTCACATGATGACGTTTAGTGGTACCAGGTATTAAAATAAACAAGAAACTGAAGAAAAACAAGGGTGTGGTCTAATAATTTTTCCATGACTGTATGTATGTGTATATATATATATATATATATATATATATATATATATATATATATATATATATATATATATATATATTACATACATATATACACACACACAGCGCAGTTGTCATACTATTTCTTAGTATGACAACTGCCAAAATTATATATATATATATAAAATAAGCAATAACTGTCAACTGCAAAACTTTAAGGTGTTCACATGAAAGGAAAGAATTTCAAGGGTATTGAGGAACACATCAGCTCGGCACGTTGCCAAAAAAAAACGAAACCCCTGCAGTATTCCTGTGTACTGCACTGGGTAAAAGAAGCTTAAAAAGTAGGACACTTGCCGGTAATATTGAGTGCCTAAGTCATGTGCTTCTACAAATGGGGTTTTTTTTTTTTTGTATTGGAACCATTTTTGTCTGATATAACATACCCTAGCATAGCATTTAGCATCAAGGCTGAACAGATTGCTTCTCTTTGTTTTGATTTCTCAACAAGTTGACAACTTCTGCCTGTATAACTGTATCTTGAGCATCATTGCCAGTACATCTGCCTTTTCTGCAAAGTTTGTAGGGTTTTTTGTTTTTTTTTGGCTTAAATGTGCACAGAGCTTTGAATCTAATACTCATTTAGGTGTGCAAGAAATGAGACCACAACTCTGTCTAGTCTTGACTACTGCAGATTGTTGTTATCACAGCTGTCTGGCTTCTGTCTATTTAAAAAAAAGGAACAAAGCACCCTATAAAAGACAGATATTTCTCATAGGAAGGGGGGGGTGCTTAAACATGTTACCTGTTAAATTTAAAAAATGGCTATGTATATTATCTTAGAGAAAAGAGCAGAGTTCTTCTCAAATTTGCTTAAATGGAGTGAACCAGGACATGAAGTGACGGTGCAAAACATCTTTTAATTTTTTGCCACATTCCACCATTTTTACCACAAATTGGAAGATTGATGGTGTGAAAGCTTCTACATGGGCTTTGCTCCTTCAGTGACCGGTGCAGTAACAGTAATTGTTAACTGATTGTGTAAGTGCATATTTTTTATGAAATTGAGAGGTTAGCATGTCACCAGCAGCATTCTTAATTAAAGCACCATTTAAACTTTGTCTTACATGCCTTTTATTGTGTGTATGTGATCTATAGAGTTGTGTTCAAAACAATAGCAGTTTTGCTTTTGGGTTTTTCTTGGCTTTTTTAAGTGAGTAAATGTCAAGATCCTTATTAGAGCCAGAGTACCAAGGGTTTAAGAACCTTTTTGTATTTCAGATATTTATAATTATTATTGTTGTTATTATTATTATTATGGCCCAAGTACCAAGGGTGTAAGAACCCTATTGTATTTCAAATGTTTATTATTATTATTTTTATTAGGGCCCGAGCACAGAGGGTGCGAGGACGCTATTGTATTTCAAATATTTATTGTTATCATATATATATAACTTTTTACCAGAAGGCATGACTGTAGTTTGTTTTAGTGAAGTTTGATGTCATTTCGAAATCAGCTGTAACTCTGCCATACATTGTTTAATCTGGTCCAAAACAGATGAGTATGATTGTAGTCCCATCCTGAACACATAGAACCTGTCATAATCAGGAACAGTTGTAGCACCACCCATCGTCAACAGGAAATATTTTGTATTTGACATCCCTGCTCCTAGTGGAATGAGCCGATACACCTCAAACCCAGTCTGTCAGTAGTTAAGAGATTGAAGATGACTGACAGTGAAAACGTAACTTTTTATCAAAGGGCATTGCCGTGAGAGTTAGACGAAGTCCGATGTCCCACCATGAATGGAAAAAGTTGTTCTAATTTACACATGCGTTGTCCAATCTGCCCAAAAATCCATACGATTGATGACAGTCAATCCGAACAAGTGTATGTGAAAATCTTGGATGAACTCCATTGCGCCACCATGTGGTCAAAGAAATATGATTTTCGTCACAAGATGTCCGGTATCATCTTCTTGCTGCATCGTATCAGCCTGAAAAGCGTACGGAAAAAACTCATAAGGGTCCTCATGCACCATACAACATTTCAAATATGGACCTCCAGTGGTGCCAGCATTATTTACCGTGAAACAGGATGGAGATGGTTTTGTCAAACATAAAAAATTTCAAAATTCAAAAATGTTTGACCTAAGGAGGTGAAGTCGAAGGATCACATGCCTTTCACTTAAGTAAACATTTCAAACTACTCAGTTCCACTACTCTTTTTTTTTTTTTTTTTTTCTTTTTTTTAATTTGAAATCATAACCAATGATTATATTTCTGGCATATTTTGTCTGATCAGGTTCAAACCGCCCACAAGCATTTTGCACCCTCCACTCATTAGTTCCTGTCTCATTCATGTTCAACTTTGCACAAAAAACATATTTTTTATGACCCCTAACTTTTTAATCAGAGGCACCAAACTCAGCAGTAATATAGCTGTACATGTCAACTCGATTAACAAATTGTTTCAGAATTTTTTTTACTGAATCGTTTAATTTTGACGATTTGTTTATTGCTAACTTGCTAATTGCTTTTGGATTGAACTGTTAGAGAATGGTCTTTGGTGTCATCTAGTGATGGCAGAAGTCAATTCTCATATAAAGATCACAATGTTTAATGTTTAAAAGAATGTTTAATTTTCGTGTTGTCTATGAGAATGCAATTCAAGTAGTTATAACTTTAAAAATTATAAATACAAAGTACAATTTTAGGTTGCGCTTTCTTCGATAATAATACGAAAATACAATTGAAAAATCACTGTTAAATACACAGGTTCAGTTGAATTCAATTTAATTTGTATAGCATCTATTACAATACAAGTTTTCTCAAGGCACTTTACAGAGACCTAGGGCATGACCTCTGAGCAAATATGGTTAACTAAAATTAAAACTAATCAAATTTAAATCCTAATCAAAGATAAATGGCAAGTAAAAAAAAAACAAAACTCCCCTAGCAGGAGAAAAAACACCTTTAAGTCAAACAGTGGCGAAGGAAAAAGTCCACTTTCAGAGGAAGGCCAGCGAAGGTCAGAAAAGAGGAGAGAGAGAGGATGGAGGACAGAGAGAAGAGAGCACATACATCCTGACAATATTATATAAACTTTTTAAACAAATAAAAAACTGAAAAGTGGGGCGTGGAATGGCCGGCACAGTGGCTTAGTGGTTAGCACTGTTGCCTCACAGCTAGAAGGTTCCTGGTTTGAACCTCAGCAGTCTTTCTGTGAGGAGTTTCCATGTTCTCTCCGTAGGGTTTCCTCCTATATATAGGATATACCCGCGATCACAAGACACCAAGTTTGCGGAAAGAGCAAGAGACACGCCCATTGCCACACCTACAATGTTAGTAAGGGAGTCAGCATCATGGGTAGCGGCTTTAGGGAGCGGAAGATTGCATTAGCAGTTAGCGGAGATTCCTAGGTTAGTGGGAAGTGTACGATCGGGGCCACAGTGTTTCATACCGGTTCATCGTGGTTATATAAAGACAGAAAACAATTATAATACCACTCTAAGTATTTCATTTAAGTCCTATAAAGCTGATTTACTCTTTGCCTGGAAACGCATTATGCGGAAAGGTGAAAGGTCGTTGGATGGCACTTCTCCGAGGCTGAGTTCACACAGAAGCTTCCCAATGATTGGTCCTAACTTGAAGCCATGACCTGGAGAAGACAAATGAAATGTAGTGAGAAAAGAACATGAGGATCAAACCATGTACGGAGACAAAGATGCAGTTGAAGTGATAATCAAGCCCTCCTGTGTGTTCCCTCAGCATGAATCATCATAAATATCTGCATGCAATACAGAATATTTGGGAGCTTTACAACCTTGTATCTGATAGAAGGCTGCTTTGTATCACCTAGTACTCTGAGTGTGTTTTCTTTTTGATGAAGAATCTTTCATCAATGTCCTGACCCAGGTCTGGATATGAACCCGAGGCAGGTCACTCCGGACCCCACACAGCAAAGTCTTAAAAAGACCCTTTCACAATACGTTTATAAATTATTTGGATATTATTCACAGTGCTCTAGAGATGACTCTTCCTATATTAACCAACGTTTCCCGTCTTACCCCTGCTGCGTGTATACTCTGAACATCTGTGACAGTTAGACAGTGTATGCATACAAACTCTCATACATACATGTGAGCTCCCTCAGTCTCCATCGAAACCTTTAATCACAACTGTGATCAACATTCAGGACTAAAAGTTATGTTTTGATATTAATGTAAGGGGTCAACAAATAAGGTGACACTTGTCATATAAGATGACAGTAGTAAAACACTTAACTGGTTTGTTTTGTTACTTCTTAATGTTTTTAAATCATGTCATTGATATTTTACACTAATTAAAAACATTTTTTTTTAAAATAGAGGATTTAAAACATTTTTTATTTTTATTTTAATGAGCTCTCACGGCCCACCTGCAGTACCACGACAGCCCACCAGGGGGCCGCAGCCCACACTTTGGGAATCACTGCCTTAGATAATTCATTCATTCATTCATTCATTCATTCTGCTCGGTACCAAGTGCTGATTTCTCCTGATATGTTTCCATTGCTGTTAATAAATACCAACTCCGAGCACGTGGTTGTACGAACCTTTTTGCAAGAGTAACCCGACAAAACTGACATGAAGTCTAACAAACCATGAGAACAACAAAAACATTAGGTTACCTGGCCCCTGATAATAACGTTAGGCTACCTGGCCCCTGATAATAACGTTTACCTGGCCCCTAATAATAACCGTTAGGGGCCCCTGATAATAATAACGTTAGGCTACCTGGCCCCTGATAATAACGTAGGCTAGGCTACCTGGCCCCCTGAATAAATAACATTAGGCTACCTGGCCCCCTGTAATAATAACGTTAGGCTACCTGGCCCCTGATAATAACCGTTAGGCTACCTGGCCCCTGATAATAACATTAGGCTACCTGGCCCCTGATAATAACGTTAGGCTACCTGGCCCCTAATAATAACATTAGGCTACCTGGCCCCTAATAATAACATTAGGCTACCTGGCCCCTGATAATAACGTTAGGCTACCTGGCCCCTGATAATAACGTTAGGCTACCTGGCCCCTGATAATAAGTTAGGCTACCTGGGGCCCCATAATAATAATAACATTAGGCTACCTGGCCCCTAATATAATAACATTAGGCTACCTGGCCCCTGATAATAACGTTAGGTTACCTGGCCCCTGATAATAACGTTAGGCTACCTGGCCCCTGGTAATAACGTTAGGCTACCTGGCCCCTGATAATAACGTTAGGTTACCTGGCCCCTGATAATAACGTTAGGCTACCTGGCCCCTAATAATAATATTTGGTGGGGGGGCTACTCTGATAACAACCACATCAACAGTTTACAACTAACTCACAGATTGTTTTCAGTGACAGTGATTGTGGGTAATTGTACCTTCACCCGTTGTCATCACCTGTTCAAAATAACATTCTTATTATATTTATTACATAAATAACTTTTTTAAAAGATTATTTTAAGAGAAATCTGCAAAGAAAGAGCATGATAAGGGGTTAACAATGCCATTAAGAGCATGTTAGCATTTAGCAAAAAAACGGGCTGCCATCTCAGCTTTCAAAGCTTTCAAAGCACGAGGTAATGATCAAACATTTTCCCTTGGGAGTCTAATTTTTGTTTGTGTCACAAATACAAGTGTTTGTGTTTGGGTACCTGAGAATCCCGCTCCAATGATGATATTGCTGTAGGTGGGGTGACGGTCCAACACAAAATGGCTATCAGGCGTCATCTGCAAAAAGAACAAAATGTGAAAAGCCAACCCAGTTCCAAAATGATTCTGTACTGGTATACCTGTACTGACATATCAACCAGGTGCAGTTCAGGGGTGCTGGAGCAGTTCTGAGGTACAGTTTTTGAACTTTCAATAAAACCTTTGAGCCTTTAGATTTAGCTTAATTTTCCAAACCAATAAAGATATCACACAACCACATAATAGATCTATTAAAAGAGATATTTAAATGAAAGTAATTGTTTAAAAATGATGAAAAATAATTGCCTTTGTCTGGCCCTCCATGTAAGATCACACCTATGTACATGGGCGTGGCCACAGGGGTGGCACCGGCAGCCCTTGAAATTTGATTGGCCACCCTGCCTGGCCACACCCACCAGAGCCGTCATCGTGCATCAGTTTAGGGTTTCAAATTGGAAGCTTCAGACTGTACACTCTTTACCAGTTGTTTGCCAACCGCAAACAAATACCACATGAAAAAGAAGAAGCGACTGACGACCAGTTTTCCCCACCTTTATTTTTAAATGCTACGTTCCAGTTCACACTCCATGTCAGTAGGTGGCGGAAAATGCACCGTTTGTTCTTTCACAGCTGACACAGTAAAAACGAAGAAGACGAAGAATCAGCACCCCCAGTAGGTGGCGGTAATGCAAAACCACAGCTTCTTGCCAACCGCCATTAAAATCCATATAAGATGAAGAAGTAGCGCTCCCAGACTACGGCACAAGAGAACGCAACAATTTCGATCTTAAAGGAGAAAAAGCGATCTGTTAACCTTTTTTTTTTTTTTTACAACGTGTCTCTATAATATTTCGCAAATGTTGACTTAAAAGTTGACAAGTAAGTTGTATGTAAGGAGCTAAGTTCTATAGAGTTAAGATTTAAACTACTGTAAGCTAAGCAGGCTAAATGTGAGACAGAAATGAATTTGTGCTAACAAGCGTTACAGTTAGAAATGTAAAGCTGTCTTGTTTGCACGGGTGTTTCTACAGTCTGTGTCCCTGTCTGGCCACCCCCCCAAAAAAAAAAAAAATTTCTAGACACGCCTCTGGATCAATACAGAAGCTTGTTAATGATGTCAGGGCAGTTGGAACCACAGTCACTAATAAAGCTATTGGTAGCACACTACGCACACAATAATGAATTTAAATCCCCCTGCTAAAGAAGAACCTGTACAAGCCTATATAAGATTTGTTATTAACCATCTAAATGCTTCAGAGAAGGCTCGTGAGTGTGTGATGTGGTCAGAGCTCTTCGGCATCACCTGCACTCATCATATTTGGAAGCAGAGGAATATTGACTATGGCTCCGAGAACAGCATTCACAATGTCAAACACAGAGAAAGCTTTATGCTTTTTCATTTCCAATCATACTTCATCACAGTGAGGGGGCCATGTCCCTCAACCATGATAGCATGGATTGTGATTGATTCCTGCAACATGACAATAACCCAAAAAACATGAAGCCAACAAACTTTTTAATGTTTGCGTACCGTGTACATGCAGCTCTCCACCACAGCAGGCTCAGGGTGCAGGCCAGGAAAACATCTTGTGATGTAACGCTGAAGGATGTTAATATCAGACGTGTTTGTCTGCTGGTCTCTGTGGTCCGGGTCACACTTACTGCCGATGTGGTAGCATATCTGCACAAAGATCACACTAATGTTAGTTACATTTAAAACACACCAATTTTTGGCAATTACACATGAGTAAGCAGAAGTAGCACAACCTTCTTCCTGAAAAAAACAAATTACTATATTTTAATATGCTTTGATTTTCTTTATGTTATAAAGCAGACCAAAATAACTTATCATCACAAAAAATCAAGTTCAGTGATCTTATAATGTAAAATTTGATTGTTTCTAGGATATATTATTGAGCTCTGTTCTTAGGGTGAACCACAGCGCAGAGACAGCCTTGTTAAAGATTGTTAATGATCTTAGGTGCAACTTGGTCTTTTTTTTTTTCCAAAATAAAGAGTTAGTGAAGAGCCATGAATCCTGTCAGACTTTCACGATAGCTTGCTTTATGTGATTAGTAGAGTTTTTGTCTATATGTAAATTCATTACATAATTGATCAATTAAACTCTTTATAAATCTCGATTTAAAGGAGTCTTCTACAAGAAAACCTACGAAAGTTATTTGACGTCAGCTGTCACACACAGTCACAGTTTTACATTTAAATATTTGTTGTGTTTGCAGGTGACAGCTCACATGTTGAGTCCTGAGCTCCATTTTTATTAGTGAATTATAGGACTTCTTCGGAAGAAAACAATGTTACACACACACACACACACACAGGATAACCAAAATATGTGCATTATTGGTAAGCATTATCTGGACATCATCATCAGTTATCTGACTAAATCCAGGTCATTTAAAAGCACAAGGTTCCCGGAGTTGATATTATGTGATAAAAAGTGAGGATAAAATTTCACATATTACCAGAAAACCCTCGCTGTAAAATGGTCTTAATTTTAAAGCTGTATTTCTCTCCACAGCGCTTCTCTAATAATTAAAACAACCAGCAAAATGTATAAATTGTATCATTAATTAAACATTAATCATCTTAGGTAGAATTACACAGAGCAGATCAAATGTTCAATTCTCAAAACCAACAACAATAGACTATTAAAAAAAAAAAAAAAAATCCTGTGCTGTTTGGCCATCTATTAATCCATGGCATACATCAGCGAATTTGAAAATTTAACTGATAGCCAATAAAAATCCATCCATGCTTTATATCCAATGATTGGCTTGTCTATTCTGGGCTAGGTTTGTGTACTGAATAGAAAGTGGCTGGTGTCATCTATGATGCAAATTATTTGTTTAAATCTAGCAAAAATGGGGTTCTTACATGTTTTTATGCTAATAAAACAATAAAACATGCTAATGCTAATAAACATGCTAATAAATGCTAATAAAACATGATTGCTTATATTACATATATTGCATATATTACACCATCGGACTGTCCTATGTTACTCAATAAATCATTTAATTTTGTGTTACAATGTCAAAAGAAATTGTTACTTTAATAAATATAAAAGTCCATATGTATTTGTAAAAACCAGACAGCAATCTCTAACAGTGAAACCGAAGAAACAACAGATGTGTGGACAGTCTAAGGTTTCACTGTTGTGTCGTACCTTCATCAACCCTGGATACTCGTTGGACGGGAGGCCATAGATGTGGTATTTGGACTCTTCACCTTCAGTTTGTATGAAGCAAGGAAAGCGTTTCTTCACATCGTATGACCCAGGGACCTTCTCCCTCCAGTAGTAAACATTCATCTTGACTGTCTGCAACCATAAAACCAGTAAGATGGTTTAAGTCACAACAGATTTGTCTGATTTTCTGTCTGAATTTACAGAGATTT
>JAGFBZ010000539.1:472500-572181 GCA_018398805.1 Hirundichthys speculiger
TCTGAAACTGAGCCTGAGAGAAAAAAAGAGAATATTTGCTAATTAAAATCTCTTAGAATAAACTGCAACTTGTTGGTGTAGAAAACTCCGCTAACCGCTAATGCACTCTTCTGCTCGCTAAAGCCGCGACCCATTAAACATATTTTAAACACATTATTTAGGCTCCAGTTCATGGATTTTGAATTTTTTGAAGATGAGATTTCTTTTTTTTTAAATTGTGAACAAAAAAATCAAAAAATATAGGACAACATAACAGAAAACATACACGTTTTCCCTAAGCACAGTATGCTTAGGGTCATTATCAAACCAATCTCAAATCATTAGCAGACGGAAACACGTTTTGCTCAGCACTAGCATTAGCATTAGCAGCACCAATCTTTCTCTTGATTCTGACCAGTTTCCCAGTCCCTGCTGCTACAAAGCACCTCCATAGCATTATGCTGCCACCACCATGTTTCATTGTGGGGATAGTGTTCTTGGGATAAGATGTATTGGTTCGTCCCAACATTCCTTGGTGGCCAAAAAGTTCAATTTTGTCTCATCTGACCAGAGCACTTTCCTCCACACATCTGGAAGTCTGTCGACAAACTCAAATCATTAATTTATTCTACTAAGTATGTGACTTCTGAAGTTGCACTACAACTTCTCAGGGGTTTCATAGTAAAAGGGGTTCATACATATGAACATGCCAATTTTCAGTTTTTAATTTTTAATTTTTCTTTTTTACATATTTTTCTCATTTTATTTCACCAACCTAGAACATTTTTTTTTGTTTTTACCTGAAATGAATAAAACCCAATCAATACAGATTACAAACAATAAGTTAGCATGGTGTCATTACTTGCTTACATCAAAGAAAGAATTCAAAGACAACTATCAGTTCAGTAAAACTATAAAAATTTCCTTTTGCTATAAGTGAAATTAACAGACCACTACAATATCATAAAAAGAAAAGAAGAAAGATTGCTATGATACAAAGCGTATGCTGTCCTGGTTTAACTGCCGTACCTGTACAGTCCTAAGAGCCCGGTCAGCATACAGAACTCCAGCAGTTACATCCACCACTGCTCCGTCGCCCTCAGCCAGTTTGACGTTTGGGATATGCTGGTTGAAGTTGTCATGGGTCAGGGTCACCGAAGGAACCTTGTTTCTATGCAGAGAATCGTTATACAGCTTGTAACTCTGGCTGTTTTCTGGCCCCATAACCAGGAGTCCTGTTTGTCTGAGAAGGAGAAAATAGCAGATATTAAGGTGGGATTTTTATTTCTTTCACTTTCTGTTATTTGGAAAGACACAGAGTATAACTGCTGAATCAGTACAAAATCTGTATAAAGTAATAGTAATATTATTATCAAAGATGCATTAAATACATTTAACAAAAACAGGATTAACAAACAAAGAAGAATAGGATAAAAAATTAAAAGTCATTACACAGTCTCTGTACAAGGATCCCAAATGGGTGAAAAGACTGTACGTGACCTCTATCGTACAGTATCAAAAATGATCAACAGCTCCTATTAAAATAAATGGGAATTTATTTTTCCTATTTATTTATTCGTCAATAGACTTTATTACCTTTGTGTGATGGTGTGAATTTGGCTCAAGGTTAATAAAAGGTACATTTTAACAACAAATACCTCTTCTCGTGTAACCTTGAAAATATTGTTAAACTTGACAAAGGACAGTATTATTAAAATTACTATACTTGATACAGAAGCACAAAGGAACAAAGGTTGGGAACCATTGGATTAAGATGTATAGCCATGGGTCAATGGTGGCCATGGAGCCTGTATTACCCCTTAATGTGCTTATCGGTGGGGGTGCACGATAACTATCGGGCCGATAATTATCGGCCCGATAACAGGAAATTATGACGTCATCCCGATAACTCCGATATCACGACTAATAGCCCCGATAACATATATATTTTGTCAACACAGCAGTGCCTCGCTCCCTCTGAGTCTTTAATGACCGGCAGTGAATGTTATGTTCAAGTGACGTCGGCATAATCAGAGAAATGATTACTCAATCAGGAAACTCAAGAATACCCCCTCATGCCAGAAAACAACTCGTTAACTCGGTCATAATTTTAGTAGTTGATGACTTGAACTGATATTCGCAGTATTTTCCCACATGTTACACATAAAAAAAGAAAAAAATAGAAAAGGCTGAACGAACGACTAGCAAACGAGGGAACGTCGGAATTTACGTTACACCTTGAATGCAGCCTGCAGCACAGCGTACTGATCACAACAAACATGGTGGCGTGGAACTTCGTTAAAGTTTCAGAAGAAGATAGTTTGGTGGTTATTTGTGACGAATCATGAGCTTTAATACGTAAAACCCAATCGGCCACCTACAACATAACAATCGCTTCCATGTAGTTTTGAAATCGCGCTAATGTGAGCTAACGCGAGCTAATGCTAACGTGCGCAAGCAAGCAGCAGTCTACCCCTCCCCTCTCCCTCATTCCTCTCATCTAAAGCTTCCATGAGATTAAAAAATAAAAAACAAAAACTACTGAACCTCATTTACTTTAATTAAAAGTATTAATTTAAATGGAACCACAAGCCAAAATCCTTTAAATGTTAATCTTTTTCAGTTTGTAATTTTGATGCATGTATTTCCATCAGTTCAAGAAGCCTTTATTTTTTATATCAGTCAGTAATGAACCTTATTTAAGTTAATGTGAGATATCAAATAGGTTTGTTTGATAGCTTTACGAAAATGTTTGAGAGGCTTGCCAGTAGTTTTTATTGGAAAAAATAAATATCTGTTCATTTAAAAAGTCAAAACTATTTTTGATTTTGTTCATAGTATTGATGTAATGATCTTAGGTTTATGTGTGTGTTATCGGTTATCGGTATCGGCCTGTAGGAGCTGAAAGTTATCGGTTATCGGTATCGGTTTAAAAAAACAGTTATCGTGCATCCCTAGAAGTATCCTTTAACATCTCGCTGAAAGTCTGCTCTGTCCTTTCTTGTACGCAGCATACGTGTTGTGTCTCCAGTCTGTTGTCCAGGTGAATGAGGTACATGTACTCTTCCACCACCGCCGTCACCTCCACTTCTTCTCCTATGATGAAAACACTGTTCAACATACTCCTGGTCCTCCTAAAATTCACAACCATCTCCTTTGTCTTGTTCACATTTAAGATAAAATGATTTTTCCAACACCAGCAGTCCACCAGTTCCCTGTACTCTGGGGTGTAGTGTGAAAAGGAGTGGTGAGGGTACGGTCCCCTGTGGTGCTCCTGTGCTGCCGACCCAGCTGCTGATCTAGATGACTTTGAAGGGGTCCACCTGTGTCTTCTGGAGTTACATAAGAAAATTAAAATTTGCTTTTGTAATGTTTGTGTAAATGAGAGACAATGTGAAGTACGTTGCAGAACCTGGATATGGGTAAAAAGGTGTTACAAAAGCACAGGACCATTTACTATTTCGTACTTTTCTGTTTTCTAAAGGCTGCTTTGACATCTATCTATATAATCACAGTTAAAGGCCATTTGTCAAATAATTTTATGGCTCCATTTGTCTGTGTGCTTTGTTTATAAGTATGTGATGGAGGAAGATGAAGCTATGTACATAACAGACTGATGGATGCAAACATACATTGCTCTGTATCTGAATAAAATAAAATAAAAAAAAGGTTGGTTAGATTAAAAAGTTGTTAGCTTTTAGCTAAACTAATGGGTTTTTTTTTTCCAGTGGCCTCATCTGTCCCATAGGTATCTGCAGCAGAACAGGTGAGGCCCTGGTCACACCAGCCTCACCTGGAAAAGTCTCAATATGATACTGACTCTTTTTCGCCAGCACAATTACACATATGACTTATTTACCCTGAGACAAACCTAATGAATCAGGGTGTTCCACTACAGAGAGCAAAGAAGGCTGTTCTGACAAAATAACTGAAAATACAAAAGTGCTGCAGGAAGGTTATTAAAAAATGTAATCACTGTTCAATTTATAAAGACCTGGACTCCCTCATGTGGTCGGTGGAAGCACTGCGCCTAAGCCAGAAGAGCATCCAGCATTAAACTTGTACCAAATCAACCACGCGGATTATTCTGCTGTGGTGAAACCAAAGAGGGACAAGAAAGATATTTAAAAACACAAACATTTTCCCTGCTTCTGCATATTAACATTATGTTTGGATATATGAGGAAACCCTGCTGACATTCAGGGTGTACGAGCTCTCAAGAAGGAATTCAGAGACGTTAGAGGTGATGAGAAAGTCATGGGTTTATGACTTCAGTTGGGGCTCTTGTGTGTGTTTAAAGCACATTGAATATGAGTTTGGGCAAAGGTTTTGTTCCATTCATTTAACAGGGTTTGTCTGTCTTCATACCTGTACAGTTTGACACCTGCTTCCCTCTCCAGCTGAGCCCACAGCTGGTAGCATTCCTCCATCATCTGGACGTAGAAATCCTGCTCATAGGCCTTGCGGATGATGCGGGTCTGGCCATGAGAGCTCCCTCGGGTGTGGGGCAAAACAAACTGGAAGAAAATATCAAAGAATTTAGGTGGCTTTTGGAATATTTTTATTTTCCTCTGTATCAAAGGAGATTAACACAACTTCTGTTCTTCATTTTGCTTGACTGGGTTTTTCTAAATTATGTTCACTGTACTGAGTAGGGTGATAACCTCTGGAGTGGAGTAGTTATCTTTCAGTTGGAATCACCAACTACCTTTATTTTTATTTAATTATTCACTACCTAGTGAATAATGCAGGTGTTGTTGGATGTCCATCCACAAAACTGATGAAGCACTGACAAAATACACTACATAATCTAACCAAACATCTCCTCAAATGTAGGAATTTTGGGTCAAATTAGACAACGCATGTGCAAGTCAGAACAGCATGTCTTAAATTTTCTTCTCTCATATTCACATCCTCGTCAGCTGTTACACTCCTCCTTATTCTTTCCTCCTTATCCCTCCTTTCTTTCCACACATTGAATGAGTGACAGTGAGTGGTTACTTACTTTTACTGTGTTGAACAAATATTCCCTTTTTTTTTTTTCAAAGATTGCTACATTTTAGAAAATGCTATGTGTAATAAATATACAAAAATGTTATTATAATAATAACAATAATAATAATAATAATAAAAATCAGACACACATGATTTATGTGTGAGTGTGTGTCTGTGAGACATTTGACAGACTAGGTAGAAGCTACACTTATTTCCCATAGTTATCTATTTTGTTATTATATTATTATATTATTATATATTTTCTTACTTGCATACAAGTGTTGATGTAAAACATTTTTCAATGCCAAAGTCAAGTTGTCTTTTTTTTTTACATCGATTTTCTTATATTTTGTTTAACAGATAGCAGTAAGAAATTCGTGCTAACTACTGTAATGAGATTGTTAATAAGCAACTCCAGTTGGCTAACATTTGTTATATTTCTCCAGATTTAAAGCCAATTAGTCAATTTTCAATCAGTCAGTTAGATAATAAACTATTAGATGAGGATCCTGATAAAGGAATGACATGGACAGTTCAGCTAAACTTGGTATTCCACTACTATTAAACACTTTCTTTGAAGGACTACTTCGAATAATTGCTGTTTTACCGTTTTGTTATTAAAAAAGAAGTCAGATTTCAGAACAGTAAACACATTGTCTCAATATTTCGTTTAACGTAGGGCTTTCATACATGTGGTATATATGCATATATATATATATTTACATACCTGCTCCAGTAACAGAGTCTTCTTGTTCCTTTTCGCCAGCTGGTAGGACGTGAAGGAGCCCTGAACTCCGGCTCCAATAACAATGCAGTCAAACTCCCCAGAAGTTGACATGTCGGTTTAATTCAGAGTTTGTTGCGGTCACATCCAGGTCACTGTTCTTATAGTTGTTCTGACTCCGCCCATTTTACAACCGGAGGAGGACGGAATCGGAGCTGTTGCAGTTAACCCTAAGTACTGCCAGAAAGGAATGTGAAACGTCGCAAAGTGTGACAGCGGTGGGAATTATCAGGGTGTGAGCAGAGTATGAGTTTAAGGATTGTTTTAATGCGTAAAGATATTACTGGTCTTGGTTAAAGCACAAGGTCTTTAGGAGAACAACTTCTTGTTTTCCTTTCAGCTGTTCCCTTCAGGGGTCACCGCAGTATATAATCTGCCTCCCCCAAACCCTCCTAATCCTCCACCTAACCCACCTAATCCTCCACCTAACCCACCTTATTCTCTGCCTAACCCACCTAATCCTCTGCCTAACCCACCTAATCCTCCACCTAAACCACCTAATCCTCTGCCTAACCCACCTAATCCTCAACCTAACCCACCTAATCCTCAACCTAACCCACCTAATCCTCTGCCTAAACCACCTAATCCTCAACCTAACCCACCTAATCCTCAACCTAACCCACCTAATCCTCCACCTAAACCACCTAATCCTCTGCCTAACCCACCTTATCCTCAACCTAACCCACCTAATCCTCCACCTAAACCACCTAATCCTCTGCCTAACCCACCTAATCCTCCACCTAACCCACCTAATCCTCTGCCTAACCCACCTAATCCTCAACCTAACCCACCTAATCCTCAACCTAACCCACGTAATCCTCCACCTAACCCACCTAATCCTCCGCCTAACCCACCTAATCCTCCACCTAACCCACCTAATCCTCTGCCTAACCCACCTAACCCACCTAACCCTAACCCACCTAATCCTCCTAACCCCTAATCCACCTCCACCTAACCCACCTAATCCTCTGCCTAACCCACCTAATCCTCTGCCTAACCCACCTAATCCTCTGCCTAACCCACCTAATCCTCAACCTAACCCACCTAATCCTCCACCTAACCCACCTAATCCTCCACCTAACCACCTAATCCTCCGCCTAAACCCACCTAATCTCCTCCCCTGCCTAACCCACCTAATCCTCCACCTAACCCACCTAATCCTCCTCCTAACCCACCTAATCCTCCACCTAACCCACCTAATCCTCCACCTAACCCACCTAATCCTCTACCTAACCCACCTAATCCTCCGCCTAACCCAACTAATCCTCCATCTAACCCACCTAATCCTCCGCCTAACCCACCTAATCCTCCACCTAACCCACCTAATCCTCCGCCTAACCCACCTAATCCTCCACCTAACCCACCTAATCCTCCCTAACCCACCTAATCCTCCGCCTAACCCACCTAATCCTCCATCTAACCCACCTAATCCTCCATCTAACCCACCTAATCCCTCCGCCCCTAACTCTCTAACCCACCTAATCCCATCCCCTAACCCACCTAAATCCTCCCTAAACCCACCTAATCCTATCCTCCACTAACCCCCTAACCTCCACCTAAACCCACCTAATCCTAACCCACCTAAACCCACCTAATCCTAACCCACCTAATCCACCGAAAAACCCCCTAACCCACCTAACCCACCTAATCCTCCACCTAACCCACCTAATCCTCTGCCTAACCCACCTAATCCTCCACCTAACCCACCAATCCTCCACCTAATCCTCCATTTTACCCTATCATCTACATTCTCCTCTCTCACACCAACTAACTTTAAATCCTCTTTCACTACACCCATAAACCATTAATTGGCCTGACAGTCGAAACTCAGGGACAACTGTATGCAGAAGCTCCAGCTGTCATTGGGTGAGAACAGAGGAGCCTTCCAGAAAGGTTTTCACACTGTCATGACAAAATGCTGTGAGGTTTCACAACAAATATGACAGCCGCTTGCGCCGAGCACAACCGTACGTGACAGCTGCGCAGAACTCTTGACTGCTGAGAGCATCGGCAAAGTGACATAAAGGAAATGTCAATCACTACAGACCTGCAGACTTCATGTGGCTTTCAGATCAGCTCAACAACAGAGCAGAGGGCTTCATGAATGGGTTTCTATGGTGGAGCAGCTGCATCCAAGTCAGACACAGACAAAGACCCTCATATATTTATATGAGGGTCTTTGTCTCTGCACAGAGTACAGGGACAGGAACAACTGTATTGTACAAGTATTTTAAACTATAAAACAAATATCAGTAGTTCTTGGTAGTACTCATTTCATCCTAACTAAACAGTGATGCCTTTCACCCATTGATGGAGTTGGAGAACACTCCCTGAGGTTAAAAAAGAGTGATATTATGAAAATGTAGGATGGATTTCTCTATCAAATTTCATTTGGAGAAAAAAAAAAAGCCAAAGTACATCCAAGTCTAGCAATTTTACATACAGCAGTAGGGAGGTAATATAGATTTTGTTTGGACTAATGTGCAGTGCCATTCATGAGTTAACTACATACACCACATTTAAAGTAATATCAACTCCACAGTACATGCAACTGTTCAAATGACTTGACTTTATTTGCCAAGGAACTATTTCTAAGACTCGTCCTAAAGACAACATTGTTCACTGACCCTTCTGTTTACACAAGATGTCTGAGCTAGTTATGTTTTATCTGTATGACTGTGACGGTACAATACATTTATTATTGGTTAGGCTGATTTAATTTATACTATTTTGTATTTGTTACTTTGGAACTATATGGAAATTTCAATCACACTGGCATTATTAAAATTTTGTTGTGAATGTCAATAAGAAAGTATCAATCAAGTAAATTATTTGATAGAATATAAGTTTAAAGGAGCTCTGCTACCCATTGTACACATAAGCAACTCACAAAGTCACTTTAACTATGACATTATCAGCATTTCCTTTCCTGCCCACTAGGAAAACAAAATGACCACAAATCATTGTAGTTATGAAGTACATGACATTATTACTAATGCAATATGACGATATGCCAAAAGCATATAACATATATCATAATCCTAACATAATCTAACACACAATCTAACATATATCGAATATAACATATCTGCAATTACATTACAATCTGACAAGGTACGTTGAATGAATGTTAAAGATATCCTGAATACCAAGACGTCTTTAATCTAAATCCCTTTAGAGATATCTACAACTGCATTTAGATATCTTGAACTGGAATAACAGCTAGTCGTTATTATATTTTAAATATCTTTAATTAGAGTTATGGATAGTAGTAATTCAGATGTAGATATCTGCAATGCGAGTTGTGGATATCTGCAACTTGATTATGACTTTCCATAATGACAAACCCCATACACATGAATTGGGGAAATAACGTCATTTGTCCTAGTAAAAATTATATTGTGGATATCTTGAACTGGAATTGTGTATAGGGAGAGTTACGCTGTGGATATCTGTAATTTTATTTTTGAATAGGCAGAATTGGATGATGGATATCTGCAATACATATCCCGCCTAGCTTTTAAATGTTAAAACGACTTGCCCTATATTTACTCAGGCACCATGGCCTGTATGCACTACAAGACTCCACTCCTGAAGAAAAAGCACGTTGATGCTTATTTAAAGTTTGCTGTTCAACATTTGGACAAACCTATGAAATGCAGAGAGGATATAGTCTAGACTAGGGTTTCTCAACAGGGCAGTACGCCCCCCCCCAGGGGGCGTTCTGAACCTTTAGGGGGGCGCTGGAAACGTCAGGGCTGAGAGGGGGGCGCTCAGGCACAAATGAGGGGCGCCACGCCTTGAGAACTCTATTTTAACCTTCCATGGTTTCAATAAAATGTTGTGCTCAGATTTCCTTTCAAAAAATAAAGCTGCTGTCTGAGACCAAAACCCCGAGTCTGCTGCTTCCATGACCCGGTAAAATCTCCTTTTCTCTCTACGTCACAACCAGACGAGCTCACAATGGGATCAGTCGCCATAGTAACGCCCATAAACACACAGCAGCAGAGAAACCAGTTTCCAACGCATCTCGCAGGGATCATTCAACAACCAATGAAAACATACACAATCAAGACTGCGTAATCATGTTTAATCACAAACATTTACAGTACAATCAAAAATGGCAGAAAACAAGAAAAAGTGCCAGCAGTACAATGCTAATTACGTAAATTATGGATTTATTCCATCACCGAGCAACGTAAATCTGCAGATGTACATTGGAGAGGTTGGTGGCATCTTACAACACAGCTCTGCTAACAGCTAAGGCTGGCTTCACTGTGGGAGAGTCTTTGGTTGTTCCAGAGGCGATCTCCACCGTCATGCAGTGTGACCCTGCGTCAGTCACCAAGACCATCCTGCTCAGCAATGACCGAGTGTTGCCCGGCGCATACGGGAGATGTCCGTGGACACTGAGCAACAGCTGTCTTCTGTGTTGCGGGGCTGTCACTTTAGTGTCCACCTTGATGATACCACCACAGCTGATAATAACGTCCTCCTGGCCTATATAGGTCCGTTATGTGTCTGGGAGGGATATGATTGAGGATTTCCTGTTCGGGGAGTACCTGGCCACACACACGAGGGGAAACCATCTTCACTGCTCTGACAGAGTTTCTGCAGGAGATGATGAACATCATCGCCTGTGCCACTGATGGAGCGCCAGCTATGGTCAGCAGATACCGGGAATTCGCCACCTTATTAAAGTAGCACGTTCCCCAGGTTCTGACAGTACACTGCATTTTGCACTGTCACAACTTGGTGACTAAAAAAAATGTCCCCGTCACTCAATGAGTCCCTGAATGTGGCAGTCAAGGCCATTAACAACATAAAGGCCCATGCGCTCAATGATCGGCTGTGTGGGGAAAATGATGACGCCTTTAAGTGCCTGCTGCTCCACACAGAGGTGCGCTGGCTGTCCAACTGCTTGGCCAGGCTGTGTGAGCTTTTCGTCTCAGTCATTGAGTTCTTCACCCAGGCTGACGCAACTTTGAAGGCCCAGCTGTGGTCTTGTGGCAATGACATTTTCTACCTGTCCGACTTCTTCGAGGATCATGGTGGCCCAGGGTGGGCGTTTGTTCAAAAAAGGTTGAGAATCACTGGGCTAAGGCAATGTTATCTAAAACAATTGTACAGCTCAAAGGTACACCACTACATTGGATTTAAAATTAACCAATCAAGATGTTGTCAAGGTGCAGACTTTCTGCCATACTATGTGGGGCCATGCCGCTTTAATGCTGATAAGCCAAGTTAAACTTGTTCTCTTGAGTTTCGCATGGCTTTTTCTGGCACAAATGTCTTTGAGCTTTATCAACAGACCAAAGGGCACCTGCAACACTTATATAATCACAAAGAGTCCACTCAGTCCGCTGGTCATAGTGCAGCGTAATTTGCAGATCTGCATAAAAGAGCAAGGACATGCTGAGCAATTATTTTATGTTGTAAACTTTTGTACCAAACTTTTAATATAGTTTATATTTAAATATTTAATATTCAACCTTTTGGAAGTGCCCTTTACTGTAATTATTTGTTTGTTTGGCAGGGTTATTATATAATTACAAGTGAAAAAAAACAAGACACAATCCAGACTATCAGCAAACACTAGAATCTACAGCAGTCTGTGAAAGTTGTTGGTAGAGAGGCATTCTCGTGGCTCAGAGTCAATTTAAAGTTTCAGGTTCATAAACAAAAATCAAAATGACTCTGTTTATACCTGATCGTCTTATTGCAGAGTTTTTTTTAAGAATGCTATGTTTTCTGTCAGATTTAGGAGGAAGGAAGCATCCTAATGGAAATCTTTATTAAAGGAGTTGGTGGAGCATCAGTTCAGTGGTGTGTGTGTGTGGTGGTGGTGGTGGTGGTGGGGGGGGGCACAGCAGAGAGAGAAACAGGCCAACCACTCAAACTTGGGGTTTGAAGACTGTAAGAGTGAGAGATGGAGTCGCTGTAGCGTGTCCTGGGTCTGCCTTGTGGCCTTCTCTCAGTTGGACATGCCCGAAACCCCTCTGCAAGGAGGCGTCCAGGGGGCATCCTGACCAGATGCCTGAACCACCTCAACTGACTCCTCTTGATGTGGAGGAGCAGTGAGCCTATTCTGAGTCTGTCCCGGACAACTGAACTTCTACCCTTATCTCTAAGGGAGTCTCCAGCCACCCAGCGGAGGAAAATCATTTCAGCCGGTCACTGAACCCACACTTTTTGCGACCGTATGTGAGGGTTGGAGCAAAGATCGACCGGTAAACAGAGAGCCTTGCCTTTTGGCTTCAACACAACAGACCGGTACAAAATTTGCATCACAGCAGATGCTGCACCAATCCGCCTGTTGATCTCCATTCTTCCATCACTTGTGAACAAGACCCCGAGATACTTAAACTATCTTAAACTACATAAACGTAACCTCCAGGACTCTAGTGAGGATATACAGATGGTCCAGTGTTCCACGTCTGGGATGGAACTCACATTGTTCCTTCTGAATCCGAGATTCCACAATCGATTGGACTCTCTTCTCCAGCACCCCTGCATAGACCTGACCAAGGAGGCTGAGGAGTGTGATTCCCCTGTAATTGGAACACAACCTTTTTTAAAAATTGGCAGACTGGGGTGGAACCACAGTGTTCCACAGGGCTCACAGTGTTGGTGGAGTTGGTGAAGCTCTGCTTTCCCCACCTGAGCTGCCTGACAGTTTGCCAGAATCTTCTTGCTGCCAACTGAAAGTTGCTTTATATGGCCGTACCGAACTCCTCCACACAAGTTTTGCCTCGGAGACCACCAAGCCTGCGAGTTGAAGATATTTCTGACAGGTTCCTCTTCCAGACGTTCTAACCCGCACTACACGTTTCAGCTTACCGGCAATGACCGGCATCCTCCCCCAACCATCTGATCCTACTTTCCCACCAGGTAGTGATCAGTTGACAGCTCAGCTCTTCTCTTCACTCGAGTTTCCAGAACAGACCTTGTTGTAGTTCTGGCCTTCTGGGTGCCCTGCCTGACCCCCCTGTCAGTGGACGCATGCCTCGGGGGTGTTTACCCCTTGACCTCTTGGGTCGGGGGGCAAGGGTCCTCTCGGACCAGTCTGGCCCTGAGGTGGTGGGATTTGAGACGGATTAAGATAAGGAGAGTGGTGATGGTAATGGTGATGACAGTTTCCTTGGTACATGTGAGTGAGCATGGACACATTCATGCTTTACACCCCTCTCCCAACACCCCCCCTCTACTGTCAACACAATCAATCGATAATGTTTACATCGATTCTCCATAGGTCTATAGCTTGGTAGAAGGTGTTCATCAAGTCTTCTTGTTAGTAGTTTCTACTTCCTACATATTATCTTTTAAGTTTGCTCGCTGTCACAATACAATCCTTCTGCATACTTAAATCATCACAAATGGTGCAGTTTGTGCCAGAAACATTTATTTTCTTTGGAGATCTTGAACATTTATGGTTGATGATGTGCATAAATACACTTTTTGAATGTCAGTTTCTACAAATAATATACTTATGATTCCTGATCACAGATTATTTGAATGAAATTGACCATTCTTAGAAGCATATTTTTAAATTCTTGTCACACAGCTAGAAGTTAGTTCTAATGTCTGAACTGCCATCAAGACTAGGTTTGAATCTGGGTACTGGTACTAGGCTTAGTTTTTTTTTTCCTTTTGTTTTATTTTCTTTTTCTTTGTTTTTTTTTTTTACATTTTTTTCTCTGGCACGTATTCCGTCACAACACACTTTTTATTATGTCTACCAGGTAGCAAAAATGTTCTGTGGATTAATGGCCCAGGTGGTTTATCTTACTTTCAGCAGACTTGTTTCATACTGTGGAACGTATGGCTTTTGGAAATTTGAATATAGCACATGGGAGTTAACTGCATGTTTTGAGAAAGTAAGATCACAAAGTATGAACTAAAATCAGGTTTAGAAAGCGTCGCCGTGTGAATTTATAAATTTTTCATGTGAAAAACAACTGAAACAAACTTGCAGGGATACTAATCCAACTGGCCAACCACACTAATACTGCAGGGTAATGTCTCCCTCTGCTGGATAAGGCTGGAAACGTTTTAATCGTCTGTAAATCCTGACTCAAACCATAGCCTCTGCAATAAACCGGAATAGTTTTGCTGTCACTGTGAAACAGCAGTAAGTGTTTACTCTCAGGACAATTTGTTGGAAGATCAGAATTGAGAAATTATTGTACTCTTCTTGTTTATTTATCGACAAGACAAATGTAAATTAATTTGCTCCAAACCCTTAAACATTTGGGTATAGTAAACTGTCACTTAAGCCACCCAAACTTGGGCACTCAGACAGTTTTTATTGCAAACAACAGAAAATTTGCAATCTTTACATTGATAAAATCCAATTTGTTCTGGTATTTTCTTAGACAAGTCATAGTTATTTGAAAACTGAAAGGGACTGTATTTCAGGAAGTACACGTTAAGAGCTGCTAAGAAACATCACACAATCACAAATATCCTAAATTTTCCAGAACATTAATCATTTTTTTGTGTTTGCATTGTACAATAGAAACTATTTTTTATTAATGATGCAGTAACTAAAGTTTAAGATCTCCCCTTTGTTCACCCAAAACAAGAACGTGGAATCCTTCAATAAGTTACACAAGTAAAACAGAATGAGCTGAGGAAGTCAAAACCTGCTGGACTGTGACAAGTTCTCCAAAAGTTCAAAAACAACCTCTCTAACAAGTACTTTAAAAAAAAACAGAGAGGGATTTAGTGAACTATTACTGATTTAAAAGCAGAGATGCTCACATCAAATACTACTGATCTGCATTCCATATAATCTAAATACTTTTTCAAGGACAATAAAAAGCTCATTCACCATTGAAAAGACAAATTATATTTCTGTGGAAAGACACAGTATGTTTCATATACACTGATTCAGGATTATACCGGTAGTTGTTAAAACTACCTGTATAATTCTGAATCAGTGACACAGCATGTTTCATATACACTGATTAACTGTAACTGTGTCCATTCACAATAAATCAATTCATCTTGAAGTTTTATTTATTTACTTAATGATTTATGTACTAATAGATTACACATATCGATCAAGCATAACATTACTGAGAGGTAACGTGAGTAAACAATGCTAATGTTCCTACATCCTGGCATTCACATTAATCCTATTTTGGTACTTGGAACCAACCAAAAAAAAATGTTTGCTGACCAGACCAGACTCATTTTTGTAATTTAGTAACTAACTACAGTTCACATTGTGACATTTTCACAACATGAAATGTGAAAACAAACAAACAAACACACACACACAAAAAAAAACTCATACAGCTGGCATATTTTAGATTAGCTAATAGTCTGTATATCAGTCTTTAGTTACAGTTCAGGATCCACAAATTAGTATCATAGAAAATTAAAAGCCATTGTAAAAGTTTGTGAAATCAAACAAGCCCTTTATTTTATGGAGGGGAAAAATTAAAAGATTTACAGCATCAGCTGAGCTCACGTTTTAAGTAAATGGTCTGATTTCATTAAAACATGGGAATATGGCTCTATGAAGAAATAAGGTGGCGAAGGTGGAAAATTCAAATAAAATCAATTCAAATTTTATTTATATAGCACTTTTCATACATTAAAAATGCAACACAAAGTTCTTCACAAAAAATATAATAAATAATAAATTCTCCAAAATCATGTTATTTAAGTAGGAGTAGCACTTCAAGGTGAAAAGGTAAGATATAGATACAACTGTTCCGCAAACAATGGTCGGGATTCACAACCAGAAGCAGCTCACATCGGTCATTATAGCCGAGCCAGCAGCTATCATCAGTAACAACACAGACGGCTGTTCATAGCGATGGAGATTTCTACAGGGCGTACAGGCAGTGGTTAATGTATGATTTGGTCCCGTTAATGCCAGAAAAGCAATGAGAGCGGTGATATATATTGGAAGAAATTGTGCAAAAAAAGCATCAGCGGCCGACACTGTGTCGAAATGTACGTATCCCACTAATCTATCTATATCCCACCGAATGCGCATGCGCAACTGGCGGTTCGCGGTTGCGCCAACTGGTAGAGGATGTTGCTAGCAGCCAGTGTAGATGGACTGTCTTTTTCATAACAATAACATCAACTAAATTTGCATCTCTACATCCTTGATTTGAAGACAACGCTTTCCGAACGCTCTCCCAACCCGTGCTTTCGACCGGAACACGCCGATCTTCACCACCTATTACTGGTCGCATCTTTTGTTGACGATGGGAGCGAATGGGTTTGCAGATTTACAAGGCTCCTTTTTGCAGGAGCAGAAACAAGAATCATGGCTGGCCAGCTAGGCCGCAGATGGATTTTGTAGTGAAGAGAGTTTATTGTAAGATTTCTGATGTATTCTCGTCGCTCGTGTATAAAAACTGGACCTAATGAGTCGACGTTTTAGGTTTTGAATACCTTTTCATTTTTGTTGTGTTTTTGGGCCACCGATATAAGCTTGTTGAGCCCGCTAGCTTCACAACCTTGACTGGTTGACGTCTCGCCTTCGCAGTTAGCTCCTTCAGCCAGCTAACGACGGCTAACACCGCCTGCCCAGCCATTCGCCGGACAGAAACATTTGGAATATTGGATTTCTTGCAAGCCTGACACGCATTTGGTGTGTTTGCCTCTTGTGTTGCAAGTTACTTTTGCAGCTTCGGTTCCTGGATGAATGTGGGACAAAATGGAGACCCCGACGATTGTGTACGATCTAGATACCTCTGGGGGTTTGATGGAGGTGAGGTTGTTGTGCCTGAAGGGCCCCATTAATGTTCATAACATGTTTTTATTTCCTCCCAAAGCTGAATGGCAGTTTTCGTCATCGTCGTGGTTGTTGTTTAGTGTTTAGCGCTTGGCTAAGCTAACAAAGTCAGTGGCTTGGGTTTATAGTGCAGGCCATGGGGGTGGTGTTACCGATAATGTTACCCGAAGCTACCGCTTTAAGCTTAACTTAAAAACGTATCTGCGGTCGTGAAGTTTCATATTTTACTACTCTGAAAGGACGGACGGTTATAAATTTTTGAGGCAGCCACGGTCTCATGCTAAACAGCTGGGCTACTTTTACAGCAAATTCAAACACTACTGGCGCCCCCGAAGTCCGAAGAGGTAGAGAAGAGGAGTCGGAAGTTGGTGAGAGACGTCCGGAGGAGCGGCAGGGCCACCAACCACGACACCTGCGATAGCTGCCGGGAGGGGGGAGACTTGCTCTGCTGCGACCACTGTCCTGCCGCCTTCCACCTCCAGTGTTGGTAAGCAGCCGGAGAAAATGTGTGTTTGTGTAAAACCAATACAAGAGCAGAAAGGCTTTGTTAGCACTAGATGAGAGCGTTAAATGCTAGCGTCCGTGGTTCGCTGTTTTAGTGGTCTACAGATGAAAATAGTATCTATAAATGACATTACGTTAATTAAATTATACAAAGGTAGCATTGGAACTCTTATAAATAATTATACTCTATTGCCGTTGTCATGAACACGTACGCATATTTGTTCAGTTGTTGTATTTTGCAGTGTTAAATAATTATTCACTAATTGGCAGGGAATTTGTTGTCTGCAAACATTAAAGTATAACTTAATGTCGTGTTTTCAGGGTAGTCTTGGTAGCGGAAAGATGCTTTCCCGATGTTCAGCGATCCAATAGGGCGAAATGAAACGAACCGGCAGGTTTCCTCGGAGTACCGTTATATGCGTTGTCTCACTTACTATTCATATTTTTTTTTTAATTATTTTCATTAGCTATTAAGACTAGAGAGGCATTAAAACATATTTAGTAAAACGCGCAAGTGTTTTCCGTCCTAAAGAGGGAGAGAACTGGCTTGCAGTCGGTCCTCCTCTCCTGCTGCGGCTGCAGCCAGCAGAGAGCCACCGCTGCTAAAAATGGAGTCGAGTCTGCTTCTGTTTACAATATGGCGACCTCCCTGCTCTTTTTTTTGTGTGTGTTCCAGCGCCATCTTACCAACCTTTAAAATTCGACATTGAAATAAAAATGTTAACAACCCACAAACGAAATGTGCCATCGTCTCAGAGCGAGAGAAAGCATAACAGCTTTGTGTACTGGAACTTTAATGTGTAGACAGACGCTTTCATACGCCCCATTGTGAAATTAGCATGGACCGCCCTGACAACTGTACTCAAATCAGCTCGTGCGCTTAATTTAACTTTGGCTGGAGAAGAAATTAGGATCAGTTTCGTCACCGGGACGTGAATACAAACTGTTTATTTATAGTCAAGCTTTTGGATGTCTGTATTTTTCTACATATATTTGTTCTATTGCTGCTGTTATTTGTTACTGCTTCAGTAAATGTCTTGGACAGACTGCCTTTTTTCTGTTTGTTGGTTTGTTGCTGGTAATTTGAGATTGAAGGCTGAGAGTGATGTACGTCCATCAAAAAAAGCTACATTATGACATTGCGCTGTGTCTTATTGTTCTATTTGGTATGATTAAAACATTACACGTCTCTAAACAACAGGAACTGATGATCACACAGAATTTCTATTGTAATGACTAATTGAGTCCACCAGGTGGCGACAGAATAAACCAAATTTACTGAATTACTAAATGAAGTTTCTTGAAATTAAACAGTATAGCATGATTAACATGATGATTAACAGAGATTGGCATTATTTAATTGTTTTTATTCATCAGCCTTTTGAGTAATTATATTTTTATTTTTACCATAGCAACCCTCCTCTTAGTGAAGAAATGCTGCCTCCGGGGGAATGGATGTGTCATCGCTGTAATGTGAGGAAAAAGGTGAGTGGCTGATGTTCTTTGTCAGACCACTTTCAGATGTGTTGGTGTAAGCACAATGGCGCAGCTGACCTACCTTGGGTTTGATAACATTTGACCTAACTTTTCTTTTTCAGAACTGTACAAGTTTGAAGCATATTTGATCTCTTTAGCTGGTACAAAGAATATAACATTTTGAGTGACACTATTTTGAATTGATTCCATCCCCTGCTGGTGTATTTGACACTACCACAGCTTTTGTGATTTAACACCTTAAATTTTTCCAAGAATCATGTTGCAATAAAGATTTACAGGGACTTAGATGATTAGACTGCAATTGCTGTACTGCTGTAATGCGGGACATTAATGTAAAATTCACCCATGGCTCGCTGTTATCCTTTTAATTGATTGATGAAATCATTGATGCTTTTTGTCTTATGTAGGAACAGTCTAAAAACCTTTGTCTTGTTATATGGCAAATGTGTTGATAATTTTGTGTTTTGATTTATTTATTTTTGTCAGAAACGGGACCAGAAATCTGAACAGACTAACGGCCTACCAGAGAAGTCTTCTTCAAAGTGCTCTGCGTCTCCTGCTGTGGAGCTGGAGCTCAACGCTGGCCCGCTGAGGCTCGACGGTCTGCCACCTGGGGCCGGAGCAGCAGGTCCTGGTCTACGAGTGGCTCAGGTTCGCCTTTTGGACCGTAGGACCAGCAGCAGGCCGAGCAGCCGGCCGGGTACTCCAACATCCAACACTTCATCGACTCCCACTCCCTCAGAGGAGCAGAATGACGGAGAGGAGGAGGCGGCAGAACCTGAGGAGGACGTTCATGGAGCTGAGCTCGAGGGCGCTACGTTAACAGCTCCGACGCCGCGCCTCCTCAAGCGGCCATTTCAGCTTCTGATTGCAGCAGCAATGGAGAGAAACCCCACACAGTTCCAGCTGCCCAGCGAGCTCACCTGCACCACTGCGTTGCCTGGTCAGTCAGTAATAAATATGTGAATCTGTCACTGCAATACTGTGCTGTATTTTTAAATAATTTTTGTAAGTTCATTTACTTAAGAGCTTGAGGGGAAAAAGTAAAGCCAGGAGCTTGAGGAGCATGACTTTGCTCAGCAGGATGTATTTCATTAAAGTAATGTGGAAGAAAAGGCAACAAGTTCAGTATTTCAGATTTTTGATCTGTCACTGTTGGCTCAGAGCCAGAAGGTCAAGTTCAGATCCTTTCTGTATAGAACAGGGGTGTCAAACTCCAGTCCTCAAGGGCCGCTGTCCTGCATACTTTAGATGTTTCCCTGCTTCAGCACACCTGATTCAAATGAATGGATTATCACCACCTTGTCATCCAGGTCTGCACAAGTCTGTTAATGGCCCAGTCATTTGAATCAAGTGTGCTGAAGCAGGGAAACATCTAAAAAATGCAGGACAGTGGCCCTCCAGGACTGGATCTTGACATCCCTGGTATAGAAGATGTATGTTTGCCTCTGCCTGTGTGGATACTCAGGTTAGTCAAAAGCATGCAGGCGGATTGGTGCTTCCAAATAATACATAAGAGGAAATGTGAGTGTGTGTGGTTGTTTGTGTGTGTGTGTACCTGTGATAGCAGTCTGTGCTCTTTCCCACCCATTGAATGGCACCATAGTCTGCAGAAGACGGGGGATGGTACAGAATGGACAGTGTGAAAGTTGGTCTTTGCTAACTAGCATTAGCATTATGTTTATTCTAGGCTGAAAAAATTCCACCAGGAAGACTAATCAATTCTGAAAATCTGAAGTTTCCAGGAGTGGCATGAATATTAAGTAGAACTGGGCAACGATTAAAATTTTTAATCGTGATTAATCGCATGTTTTCCCTGATTAATCAAATTGTATACGCAGAATCAAATAATGAATTCAAAAGTAGTGTAAAGGTCACTTTTATTGAAATGTTCTGCTGCCATATGAACTAAAGTGCCATAACATTTGTTATTCAAACACTTAACATCAGCACTTGTCAGTAACACATATGTAGCATAGATCTCATCTTAAAAAATGTCAAATAAAATAAAGCTTATTGCCACTGCCAGGGCATTCTGTTATTATGAAAAATAAAGTCTACCAACAAAATCCTGAGCCAAAATCATAACATTAAAACTGGCAATTTCTGAGGTAAGAGCAGAAACTTTTACTGGGGAGTTCAACTTGGCAGTGGTTACAAACAACCTTTTTTTCTGTTAAATCCACCGTCTGGGAGAACTTTAAAATGAAAATGTCCATGTTAAAGTTCTGCAACTTTATCGTCTCCATGTCAGTTTTAGCTTTTCCACATGGTTTTCCATCAATTCTCTTCCGGTTCTGTAGCAGCCAGTAACAGACCTTTCAAAATAAAAGCACGTGAGCAACACACGTTAATGCAATAATAATGGTTTTAACATTATTTTGCCCAGCCCTAATATTAAGTAAAAATAATGTGATAATGTAAATTATTAAGAATTTAAGGAGCTGATATTTGGACCTCTGTTTTTTTTTTTTTTTTTTTTTTAAAGGCATGTGTTTATTAAGTCAGAGAATAGACAAACCACAGCAGAAACATGAGTACTCCAGAGAAAGCCAGAGATCCAGAGACCTACAGAATTCATGGCCCAGCCTCTGTCAGTCACTGAAAATGTTGGATTTTGCTGTGTAATGTAACATCTGGATAAACCTTAATGAACTGAAGCAACGTTGGAAAGATTAATGTCATACAAAAAACCCAGTTCAGGTTGTTGCAGATAAAGGTAGTTCTTAAAACAGAAAAGCATACGAAGGAGCAACTGCTCGTCTTTAATGAACGCGTCAGACACTTGTTCTTACAAGTAGTTCATATTTGAAAGTGAACGATGAGTTTGTATTTAATTTTTGTTAGTTTGCTTTATATACATGGGTGTGTATTTGATGCTTTTCAGGGAGTAGCAAACGAAGAAGAAAAGAGGAGCTTCTAGGGAGGCCGTTCAGGAGGCCTCAGCACGAACTGGACCCTAATGGTCTGGTCCCACTACCAGTCAAAGTCTGCTTTTCATGCAACAGGTTAGATTTGAGCGTCACCAGAGACGGGTAGATACATATCTTAGTAGTTCCTGTTATGAACCTATCGTGTGTTCTTTCCTCTCCCAGGAGTTGCAGGTTGGCTCCTCTGATCCAGTGTGATTACTGCCCCCTTCTTTTCCACATGGACTGTCTCGATCCTCCACTCACAGCTTTACCTGCGGGGAAGTGGATGTGTCCAAACCATGTCGAGCACATAGTGGTAAGAGGCGTGATGTGGGCTCATAGTAAAACAAGCCTTTTTTTTTTTTTAAAAAAAAATCATGCTACTTGGCTCATACATGTTTCCTATCCAGCTCAATCAGAGGAGCCTGAGCCTTTCCAGGCGCTGTCAGCTATTCGACCAGTTTCAGGACAGGATGTCCCAACACGCTGTCAAAGTGGACTTTCTCCGTAGAGTCCATCGGCAGAACGCTCCGAACCGCCGCACTTCTCACCAGCAGCACAAGAAGACCATTAAGGTAGATTCTTCTACTTCAGTTTAGGTTTCTAGACAGCCCACTTGAAGTCTGTAGCATTTTGGTTCACGGTGGTTCACAGATAATGGCGGGAGAAGTTGACCCCTACTTATCTTTTGCCATTGTGCCTATATTGATGATTTGTGAACTGGGTTCTATTGGATTGATTATATGTGACTGTGAACTCCTTCTAATCACATGATTTTTTTTTTTTTTGTGGGGTGTGGGAATAAAAGCTAGCATTATGACATAAAATTTGTTAAGCAGAAAACTTATTGGAATAACCCAGTAAGTATAGCTATAGGCAAAGCACATTGAATACTTTGCTGAAGGACAATAGATTGTGGAATTTTAAAGATAAAGCATCATCATCTCTGGAAATCACTGTTTATCCTCAGGTACCAGATGCCATCAAGTTTCAGTACCAGAACCCACCTCCCATGCTGCTCCCTGCAGGGGTCCGTCAGTTAGAGCTGGTTTGTAGTGGTGTTCCCGACCATAAACCCTCAAAGTACCTCACGTCAGAGGCTGAACAGCAAGAGGTAAAGGCAACCATATGTGGGTGTGTGTATATAAAAGTAAATGTGGGTGTGTGTATGGATAGATAGATAGATAGATAGATAGATAGATAGATAGATAGATACAGTTGAAGCCAGAAGTTTACATACACTGTGTAAAAACACAGGTTTCATATTTTGTCTCACTGTCTGAAATCAAATCAGACTAAACCTCTCCTGTTTCGGGTCAGTCAGGATTACCAAAAAAAATTCTTGACCTGGAAGCAGTTTTCTTCCATCTACCGGAAGAAAACAAACTTAGCAACAACTCGGTTAGCAACAACATTCCACTTATTTTTGACCTGGGTGGCGTCTCTATCTGCGAAACCTCCTTCATTTAACCTGGCCGCTACAACTTTAAAAAGCTCACAATTTTTATGTTTCCTGCCATCTGTTCTTTTAATTATTTCCAGTTCCTCCAAGCTACTTATTAAATAAATCGTCTCTGCGCTTGAACACCGTTTACTGCGTGCTGCCATCTTGAAACTTTGTTTTGAAAACAAGCCCAGCGTGGAATATAAGCGTCATCGCGACAGACGGGCAAGAGAACGAGCATGCGCAGAGAGACGGGAATTAATTTAAAGAGGAATGAGTGTATACATGACTGGAATTATTCTATTCAGAATTAAAATCAGAATAAACCAGCCACTTACTTCGGAATTAAGTTTAATTCGGAATGGACATTTTCATTCGGAATTAGGCATTTACATGGTAACTTTGGGATTTAACTTTAATTCTGAATTAAAGAGGAATTAAACCCCCCCCCCCAAAAAAAAAGCCATTTATGTCTATATTTTTTCCAAATAGAACAGTATAAAACAGTATTGCAAAATTAAAAAAATATTGTGGTAGTGTAACGGAAGTAACCAGTAAGTAAATCATTAAATATAAATGACTTGGTATTGGTTTGGTTCCTGGACTCCCGTGCTCGCCGATATCCATACCGGCATTTTGGGCATTTTTGGTGTCGGAATCGGAACATCACTACCTAAAACAGGTAAAGTTTAGCCCAATTTAATGCCAAACACTGGGGGGAAAAAAGGTTATGTCACTTACAATGTACGTAAACCTCTGATTTGAAAAGTTTATTTTATGTGTTATTGACAGCAGTTAAATGTTTTTTGCTTTAATTATGGATGCCTGTTAATTTAGAAACCTCTCTAACACTTTGTTCTGCTGTGTTGGACAGTGGCTTCAGGATGTTATTTCACTCCAGTGCAGCATCATGCGACATCTATCCAAACAGTGGGCTGGATCCACAGCTTCATCAGCAGAGTTGGACTGTGAACAGAAAACCAGTGCAAAATCACGCATCACATCAGAGGACATGAAAACTCAGGCTTCATTAGGAAGGACTTCTTCCCCTGACCCATGTTCAAAACCCTGCGGTGTACCCGAAAACCCCCAAGGGACCTCTCTTTCTAGGGAGACCTCAACAGACCTGACTGTTTGTAAATGTCACACAACACCATGTCAGAGTTGTAGGAAACCCAACGGACCTCTGGCAGAGCTTCAGCCTCCCAAAGGTAAAAGAGCCGTGGACTGTATCGTTGTGTCAGACTCCTGCAGACAGGCTGAGCTGCAGCAGAGACTAAAGCCTAACCCAACACCCCCGGTATCAACTGTTGCATCGGAGCTGCGCAACCACATAGGAACAGATGCAGTTAAAAAGGAGTGGGAGAGCGTTACAGAGTCCTGCGCTAAGAAAAACTGTCCCACCGCCCCGACGATATGGCCCCCCAGCAGCCAGCAGAACCACAGCAGTAAGACCGAGCACCAGGAAGAGCGTATAAGCAACGATGAAAAGTCCATTTACTCCATCTCCAGCAGTCCTTCCTCAGGCGCGCCACCTAAAGACAACCGGGAGCATAACTCCTCTAAACTGGGCTCATCGTCGCCAACTACAGGTACGTATTCCTCTTTCAACCTCTGGGGGGGGGTGTCAACCCACAATCTGTGTGTTCACCTACAGGTAAGGGTTTGGAAGGAAAGGCAGGAAACAGACTTGGTTTTATGAATGTTTCATTCAATAGTGTCACTTGGTGTTTTTACGAATCTGAATTCCTTTATTGTCGTACAGGTACAACGACATTTTTCTTTGACATGAGATGACATTATTAGCCTTATTTTATTGGCCTCATCATGAATACCAGAACCGCCACCAGACCGTCAGACATAATTTATTTGGGTACCAAAAGCAGTTCTCGAAGTTGGAGGAATTAGTTTTACCATTTATTTTTCTCTTCGTATTTTGTCCATATGCGTGTGGGAGCTGGAGGAACTGAAATAATCATGACTAACTGTTGAATTATTGATTGAAATTTATTACAGATATGTGCCGTGAACTAGAAAATATTCAGTTGCAAGATATTGAAATTATCAGTCAGAATTTTTTTTTAAGGTTTTGTAGCACTAGTGGTTTTTATTGACGATGGGAGAGACAGGAAATCAGGGCAGAGAGAGAACAGGACTGTAGCCTCCGTACGTGGGCCTACCTGCGCTAACCACTGCGCTTCAGATTTTAACCAAGTCAGTGAATATCAAAATATGTTAAATTGAAGAATAACGTATATGGACACACTCCTAAACCTTGTGGACAGCCTTCCCAGAAGAGTTGAAGCTGTTCTAGCTGCAAAGATGGAGCCACGTCATATTGATTAGGAATGGGAGGAGCTAAAGCTTATATGAGTCAAGGCAGGTGAGCCAATACTTTTTGCTCTGCCCTTTTCAATTGGACCAAACTTGTTGTGCCCAGCTGGGGCAAAAGCTCTCAACCCTACCATTTCTGTTGGTTCTTTTGAGAATTTCTGGATTAATAGTAGGCCTAGTATTACTGTTAGTTTTGTCATTGCTTACTTTCTTGTGTTTGAGATACTAATAGCCATAGATCTTATTATCATTCTGCCTGTGGTGATGTCAGTGCTGAAGTGGACGTCACCCTGCTTGTGCAGCTGCTGGTGCACTGTTGAGAGGAGTGGGTTATACTTCTAAATTAGTGGGGGTCATTTCAGATGTTTACATCCAGGTTCTAAATCATTTTGTATTCACAGAATAATATCTGTGTAGGAACCCTCCCTACCTGGTGTGGACAGCCACAGGTCTGTAAGCAGATCTTTTTTCTGTCTGAAATGTAACAATTTCTAATGTGGCATAACTCGGCAGCTGGGACCCACCTCCGATCTAAATGATCACAATCTACAGGATGGCTGTGGTAGTCTGAAGGAATAGGTGCCCAGAACTCATGTGGGTTTTATGTGGATTATGTTCAAGGCTTCTGAAAATAAAACACACATATTTAGTGGCAGATCTGTAGCTTTTGTTCAAACAAAGGTATCCAAATTTAATCATCTGTCAGGCTGCCTTGGCGGTTCTAGTGTTAAAATGATATTAAGTCATTCATTAATTTGCCACTTTTCTGTTAATATTTCTCACACTTCATTCAGAAAAGAGCCACGCTACCACGAGATTGGCCAGTAAATCACATGAGAGATAAGAACAAAGCTCACATACGGCTGGATGAGCTCATAGCTGTTACAGTATCAAAAGCATAGTAGCAGCTGAACAAATCACTTTCTGTTCGTTGAGGCTTAAATAGAAGGTGTGATTTAAAAAAAATTTTTTTTTTTTTTTTTAATTTACAGTACTGATATCTTAGGTCCTATAATATGTAATTTTGATCCCTATTCATATTGATCAAGCACCTCTCTAGAGCCATTTCACTTTGACTCAAAAATTCTCTGGATTTGTTAGATCATTTAGCCAAAATCATCTACTTTCCTTGTGCTGCCCTGTTTGGTCCCTCCTCGCTGACTCTGCTGTTCCTGTTTACCTTCCCAAACCAATTAGACACGTTACTGCCAGTTGCACGCCATGGCGACAGATACAATTTGAGGATGTTTCTTTTTGAGCTGAGTTGCAAGGGTTCACTCCACATGAGGATGGACTCGAGGGCCGGATTGATATCCAGGGATTTAGAGGGCCAATCTACAGATGCAATTCATGCTTGCACAAACAGAACGTTGTTTTGAGAAAAAAGTCTCAGAAAGCTCCTCATATAAATGCTCTTTCAAAGCTTTTATTTGTTAAGCTTCAATTGCACCTCCTTAAAATGAAAACTGGGTGTATACCAGTTGAACTGGTATACACCCTTTTACAAGTCAGGAAAAAAAAAAAAATATATAGTGGTACCTCTACTTTTGAAATTAATTGGTTCTGGAAGTAGTTTCGTAACCTGAAAATTCCATAAGTAGAGACGCGTTTTCCATGTAAATGCTCTAATCCGTTCCAGGCCCCCCAAAATTCTGACATAATTTTTTTTATAAATCATAAAAATGCATCAAAACATGTAACAAAAACATGTTACAATTAGATTACTGCACAATAAACATAAAATGAGAGTTGTAAATAATAAAAAACAAAGAATAAAGTAAAGATTAAAAATTATGTTCATTTACCTTTTAATGGCTATTGTCGTCACCTTTTGCCTTCTTTGGTTCATGTTCTCTCTCAGCAGTGGTTTTTGTCTGACGTTTTGTAAAGAACCCATCCAAGGATGTTTGCTTTTGTCGGCTTTTAACAATCCTTCGAAAATGTGCAAGGCAAACATCATTATAATGAGCGATAGCTCGACGAGTGAACAATTTTTCTGGGTGATTCTTTTCAACAAATTCCAAAATTCAGAGAGAGATGCCAGAAAGATGCTAGCTGATAGCCAATGGCAGAGCAGCTACAAGTGTGTTTACGTTCAGTAAACTCTGGGAGCTGCGAGTAGCAGCGCGTACTGTATTTTTGCCTTTCTTGAAATTCTGAATTTCCTGAAATTTATCCTGAAATTTCTTTCGTAGCAAGAGGCAATATTTTCACGTTGAGATGTTTTGCAACCTGATAATTTCGTTTGTAGAGACGTTCGTAAGTAGAGGTACCACTGTATATACAGTCATGGAAAAAAATTTTTAGACCACCCTTGTTTTCTTCAGTTTCTTGTTTATTTTAATGCCTGGTACAACTAAAGGTACATTTGTTTGGACAAACATAACGATAACCACAAAGATTGCTCATAAGAGTTTTATTTAAGAGCTGATATCTTACCATTATCCATGGTTTTCTTGATTGTAACCTAAATCACTTAAGTTTTTACATCAATAGCTATGGCGTTGTACTGCCAAAAACACTGCTTTTATGCATTCAAGTGTTTTCTTTTCTGTCTGTTTTAGTCACATGATGACGTTTAGTGGTACCAGGTATTAAAATGAACAAGAAAGTGAAGAAAAAATGGTGGTCTAATAATTTTTTCCATGACTGTATATTTATTTATGTTTTTATTTTTTATTTTTTTGCCTGGGAATACGTTCTCCTCCAATTGAATTTCCCTTTATGGGATAAATAAAGTATTTTTCATTTCATTTTCATGACTATTGCATAAGAAATGTGTTCCCGTGCAAAACTTTGCAAGTTCTTCCTCTTTTTTACCGATTAAAAAAAAAAAAAAATCCTATCAATGCAATAAGCACGCTCTTTCATGTTAAAAATGGTTCTGAGTGGAAGCAGTTGAAAATATTAATATATCATCAGACAAGTGCAGTTCAAATGCTTCAACAGTTTTCAGTCATTTGGCTTTGGCTGGAAAAGTAACACTTGTTGTGGCTAATAAACTTAGTTGAAATTTAGAAAAGCACTAGGAGAGCGCGGACCTCCGCCAAGTGCAACAATTCCCCCGTATAATGATTTACAGATTGCTATAAAATCCGCCTTCTGGATCAGATCCGGATGAGCTTTAGAAATTTGATAGAGGTTCCCATTCTCAATCCCTGAGTCAAATTTCATGAGTTTTGGGCAATAATTAACGGCGATATTGAGAAACAAAAATTTCGGCCCCATTGGCCGCAATGTTATCGAAAATTTGAAAATGATCTAGAATCCAGGATTTCTTCCAGATTACACCCAAAATGAAATCAGTTCTTCCTTTTCACATTTCTGACAAACTCCTGAAAATTTCATCAAAATACGTCCATAACGTTTTTGAGATATCTTGTACACAGACAGACAGATAAACGCCGGCAAAAACATAACCTCCTAAGTGGAGGTAATAAAATGCAGTAGGAAGCACTGCTAAAAGTGCAAGTTTGTTGTAATTGCTCCATTGGTAGTTTTCTTTTATTCTTTTTATATTTTATTGTGACCTTTTTTTAACTCAGGTGTTCACATGTGTGAGAGCTTTTTTATCTTAATGCTTCGATTGACTCCTAGATGAGTTGAAGGGCAGACTTTGAAGAGCTAGCTTGTAGCAAACAAGGGTGTTACAAGATCAAAATTTAACAGCTTCTTCCGTTGTTATTTATAGGGTATGTGACATACTTAACAAATAAATCAAGGTGTAACTTCAATCGGGACACCAGGGGAATATCAGTACATCATGCAGTATTGTGTTTCAAAGATTCATAATTATATGCCCTCTTTTTGTATATGATACTTTTTAATGTCCCTTTAACTTCAGTTTTAGATAATATTCCAATCGTTCATAAATTCCCTTGGGGGATTGATAAAGTATATTTGAATTGAACTGAATTATGATCATTATAAAAACCTATGAGAAGTTTGAGATCAGATTTTTGTTGTAGAAATGTTATAGCTTATTGATTTAACGTTAGCCCAGAAGGCATTGACACAACATGAGAAGGTTCGTGGTCATTGCTTCCCTGGAACTGTCCAATTGATCCAATTTTAGTGAAGCAGTGACCTATAAACCCTCGTCTTCATTTCGCATGTATGGACAGTAGGGCAGGATGATAGGACCTCAAATCAATATCGATTATAATCAATTATGATTAATGAGCAATTATTTTATTACCATTTTTATTTTTTGTCTTCAAACATCACTGACAAGGTTTTTGTTGCAAATATAATCAACTATTAAAACTGACATATTTTCTAATCAAAGAGTACATATCTTTTATTTTTAGATAAGTGAAAGGAAGCACACGCAGATTATATATGTTTCAGACTATATATGATCATTAAAAGAATATTTGATAAAAGTGAAATAATTGACAAGAGCAAGATAACTTCTATGTTGGGTTCGATTAATTTTCAATGAATTGTGCAGTAGCATATCAGTCATTCATTATTCAACTGGTATGAAAAGATGACAGCGACATGAAATATATACCTGGTATAGACTAGGGATGCACATGGCTAACCGTTTAACCGTTAACCGAAAACAGTAACTAACCGATTAATACTAATCGGTCAATTTTGTTTTTAAGCTACATAATTCAATCAACTCATGGGGGCGTGTCGATGAAGAGAGCAAAAAGGAGTTCTGTGTGGGGACAATTTTGACTGGAAAGGGAAGGAGGTAATTTGCAAATGATGCGGTACAGCACTGAAATACTCCAGCAGTACGAGTACAATGCAGTACCACTGAAAAAACAAGCATCCAGCATAAGGATGATGGAGGACCATCGCAGTGAACTTTGTCCTCCATGATGGCCAGGAGAAAGTGTGATGTGTATCAGTCTGAGAAGATAACTGGAAAAATCTGTTCATTACCAAATTCCATCAAGACCGACCATTACCCGACGATTAGAGGCTCGTTTTGAGGAACTGAAAATGTGACTTGCAAGTACTAAGTTTGTGGCTGTTACAACGGACTGCTGGACCGCGCTCACAACAGAGAGCTACGTGACAATTACATGTCACTATATCGATGAGAACTGGAAAGCTAATTCTGCCATCCTGTTAACGCAGAGCATGCTGGGTAGACACACAGCTGATAACCTCACAGCTAAACTGGTTGATGCAGTGGAGACGTGGGGACTTGGTGGGAAAGTGTCCGTAGGCGTCCACGACAATGCGCGCAACATTGTGGCAGCCAACTCTCCCGGACGGGTCAGCTGGGACTCCATCCCCTGTTAGGCACAAACACTGCAGCTGGCGGTTAAATGACGAATTTAATGGCCACGGTTACATGATGTTTTTTAATTCGGAATTAATAACTCCGAATTAAACTATTTTCCTTCGAGTTTACATGGAAATAGTAATTCCGAATTGAGGTTTACATGGAAAACACGTTTGTTCGGGCTTTATCCAATTCCGCTTAAGGTCTGGGGGTTGGGAAGGGTTCTGATTGGATAGGGGGGGGGGGACATCTTTACGTCTACCGGAAGAAAACAAACTTACTCGATTAGCAACAACATTCCACTTATTTTTGACCTGGGTGGCGTCTCTATCTGTGAAACCTCCTTCATTTGACCTGGCCGCTACAACTTTGAAAAGCTCACAATTTTTATGTTTCCTGCCATCTGTTCTTTTAATTATTTCCAGTTCCTCCAAGCTACTTATTAAATAAATCATCTCTGCTCTTGACCACCGTTTACTGCGTGCTGCCATCTTGAAACTTTATTTTGAAAACAAGCCCAGTGCGGAATATAAGCGTTATCGCGACAGACGGGCAAGAGAACGAGCATGCACAGAAAGACGGGAATTAATTTAAAGCAGAATGAGTGTTTACATGACCGACGAATTATTTTATTCGGAATTAAAATCAGAATAAACCATCCACTTACTTCAGAATTAAGTTTAATTCAGAATGGACATTTTCATATGGAATTAGGTGTTTACATGATAACTTTTCATTCGGATTTAGCTTTAATTCTGAATTAAAGAGGAATTAAACTTCCCATGTAAACGCACAGAATGTGTTTGTGCATCGTGTTATTGGCAGCATGGAACGGCATTTAAATCTTACCGTTAACGGTTATTAATCGTTAAAGGGTGTCGGTTAATAGTCATAAAAAAATCCTAAATGTGCATCCCTAGTATAGACAAAACATCTTTTTTAAAATACATATTCTGCAAACTCGAGTCTTGTCAGGGGCTTATTTAGGGAAAATTTAAAGAAGTGCCTTTTTATTTGCATTGTAAAAAGAAAAACTTGCTCAAGCCTAAGTGGCTGAAAAACTTGGTCTGTATTCTGCTGAGTGTCACCTTGACGTCAAAAGTCATGGGGTTAAGCCTCCCTGTCGGCCAGCTGCAGCCTGACTGTGAGCTGTAAAACACAGTCATTGTTCAAGGCAATAACAAGGAAGTAACTAGAAGAGGCCATACTGAAGTTCAGCTCATAATGAAGTTGGAATAACCTTTGTTGTCCTCTCCAGATGTAAAAACCAGTCCTGGGCTGATGGACACACTGCTGCTTACAAATCTGTCCACCTACATAAAGGACGGGAAGGAGGGTGTCGGTAAGCGTAGCCACTTAGTGAAGTGTTACAATATCAAACCACTGCAGTGTCTGTAAATATGCTAACTTCATGTTTGTTTGTGGGGCTGATGCGCAGGGATCGATGTTGATAAGTTGGACGCCGAGATGATCAAACTGCTGGCTTATCAAAGGATCCAGCAGCTTTTCCCCCCCAAAGTAACTCCATCTCCCCTATCCACCAGCACCACCTCAAGAAGCACGTCGCCCCACCCTGATAGTAAGAAACTCATCTCTAACCCTGCTTGTCATTTGTTCAGATTTTTTTTTTTTTTTTTAAACAGAAAATTCAAATTCTGTGAGTTTTCTTCAAGTTCTGTGAAGATTGAAAGATTCTCCATCTTCCCTTCAGGTCAGAAGAAGGTTCAGGCCCGAGCCGTCTTCTATCCTCTGACAGGAAGTGGAGGAGCTGTCAACATGTGCTACAGGACACTATACATAGGATCTGGTAAGAGACGCGCCATCAATGAGGCATAAATTAGTTATTCATCACAACTGTTTAGCTTATGTCAGTACAAACTGTTAATTTGAGTTTGTAGTAAAAGAGATATTGATGATTATATTTTCTCCCTGTAAAGGATCTCTGTAAACGCTGTTGCACTGACGGCTCATGCTGCTGCTTCAGCTGTTAGAACAACAGAAGTCACCCAATCTGACCACTGTTGTTCTAACACTTGAAATTAGACGTCTTTGACTGAAACAAAATACAAAAAAAAAAAACAAAAATCAAATACTGGACTGCAAGGGGCTGGAAGAGAATCATGAGGTCAGGGGGCAAAGAAGATTGAGAATCACTGCAATAATAGATGAATTAATTATCCTTTTTTATCTTATGCGTTTTAGGGAAGAGCATTTCAAACATCCTGTGACATAATTGTAATAGTGTCAAAATGTAATTGTATTTCTTTATTTAGACATTGAACACCAAAGTAAGCGTATGTAAGATGCTTTAATATTTAAAAAAAGAAAATTAGATTTTTTTTTTTTTTTTTTTTTGTCGATCCGTTTGCTCACTGATGTGTACACATGACCACTTAACTATATTATACCTATGTTTAAGTTTTAAACGAAATTAATGTGATTTGTAAAACAGTATTTAGATTGCACCATTAAAAGATCACTAGAAATATGTGAATACTCTTTTCTTTGGTGTAGCATGTGTTGCTTTGCATTTCGCTTGGTTGCTATAAAAAAAAACAACTTAATAACTTCCAGTTGTTTCCTGTGAAGGTGCTGACATGGACGTGTGCCTTACAAACTATGGTCACTGCAACTATATATCTGGGAAACATGCCTGTATTTTCTATGATGAGGTACATTGTCTTCTCTTTTAATGATTGAATCTGTTATTTATCTCCTGTGCTGTAACACAGTTCTCCGTGGTTGTGCTGTTGGGAGCATAATGTAACTGAATTGTGTGTCTTTCTCCAGAATACCAAGCATTATGAGCTGCTCAACTACAGCGAGCACGGCACCACAGTAGACAACGTCCTCTATTCCTGTGACTTCTCTGAGAAGGCCTCACTGTCGCCACCCAGTGGCCTGGTGGCGAAGGTCCAAGGCATTATCCGTGAGTGTAGTCAATGAACTCAGTTTCTGGTGTGTTTCATAGTGAAATCCTGGTGCTGACTCCAAACACTCAAGAGGCTTCTTCAATAGACCTTTAGACACCTCTTCCATGGTCAAATATGGTAATATTATTTTATAGATACTATTCACATATCACAATAAGCCCTCTGCCATTTTGTATGTAGGTCAAAATGCTGTACGCAGCTGTGTGCGATGAGTGTTACGTACATTCTACGTACAGCTTTTTGAGGCTAAAATGACCATTAAAGTCACTAAAATGCCACAAACGTGTAGTTCATGGATGTAAGAGCACATCAGGGTTATATGATAGATCAGAGACTGAGAAACTAAGCAGCTAGAAACTTAGATGCTTGAGCAAACGCAAAGACTTAGTTCCCACCAGTTATTCTTAAGTGTGTTCTGACCAGTTCATAGAAGGTAAGATGAGTTAACCACCGACGAGCTGATCGTAAAGCTCCAGAGACTTCTAAGTCTTCAGTTCCTCCACAGTTTAGGCACTTTTATCATGAAAAAAAAAATATAAATGTAGATGTGAGGGTATAAAATGTTATGTAAATCCTTGAGATTGTGGATATAATCCCTTTTAGCTCGATTCCACTGTTGTTGCTATTTTCTTGCATGACAACATTAAGATTGGACATCAATCGTTTCTACCTACTCCAGTTTTTTTTCCTTTTCCTTTCTGATGTGGTTTGGTTGTTGTTAGGTGATTTTACTATATTTCTGAGACTAATATTACGCACAACTGTACTAAAATGAAGAGTTGGCGCAGTACTGGGACGTTTGACCTAAAAAAAATGGCGACGCTGTGTCAAAATACCCGGATGTGTGACAGTGAATATGACGCCCATAATCCATAAAAGATACGTGCATTCATGAATTTTTCCTAGAACCTGGCCAAACTGTGGCTGGAGATGCATTTAAATATCTTTGCTTGTTATTCCAGGAGTGGAGTTTGGTATCATAAGTGGACAACAAACAGGTCTCCAAGTTATAAAGCAGCATCTGATTTGGTAGAGAATCTGTCAAATTTTCAATCAGGAAAACAAATGAAAACATCTTTTTTTTTTTTTTTTTTTTTACATTGCTAATTTGGTCAGTAGAGGCTAGAGAGCTATTTTTACCAGCTAGGTGCCAGCACATCAATAACATACTTATATCCCAGCTTTCTAGTCCAGGAACCACTCAGAGCACTGTTACAACACTAACCAGCTTTCTCATACTCATTTATCAGATTAAAGAACTATATTTTTCTTCTTCTTATCACCATTATTATTAATATTATTATTTATAATAATAATACCCATAATAATATTGTTTTATTATTATTAAAGAAAGTAACGATCCAGAAGAAGTGACAGAGATTTTTGTTAATTTTGATCTAAGATAATCACAAACAGCCACTTTGCTGGAGCGAGCAGGGTGGATGATGGACGGGTAGAACCGGGCCTTTTACAGCACTGGTAAAACAGTTTTTGGGTTTCCTTACAGTTTTCTGTTTGGTCACATTTCAGATTATCAAACAAATTTTAATATCAGACAGAGATAACAGGAGTAAATACAAAAAGCTGTTTTTAAATTATGATTCATTTATTAGAGGTGAAAGGAAATGGAAACCAGCCTATGTGAAAAAGTACTGGCCCGTCAGCACACCAGGCCCTGACGTAAGAACAGATGAGAAACACGGTCATTGACTTTCATCAGTCTGGAGCCATTTTTGAGGCTTTGGGACTCCAATGATCCTCAGTGACTGGCATTACAACCTTCACAAAATTACTCCAAGAGTGCATCAATGACTCATCCAGGAGGTCACAAAAGAAACGGTTCAACATTTTGTGGACTGATGGATGGAATATTGTTCTGTTCGGGTCGAGGGCCCAGACACAGGTTGTCAAACACTAAATTCAAGCCACAGTAAACTGAAGACAGGGAAGCATCGTGGCACAAAAAGGCTGATATAGGGATATTTCTCATACTATGGCGCTGGGCCTATTTGTTACATACTAAGGATCATTTTTAATACATCAAAATAGAAAAAAGAAGTCATGCAGAAGGGAGGCGGCCCTGAAATGGGTGTTTCAACAAGACGGTGACCCCAAACACCAGTAGGTGATGGAATAGAGAGCCCTATCCTCCAATCTGGATCCAATAAAATACTTTTGGGGTAACATCAAAAATGTAACATTTTTTAATAAATGAAATCATGATTTAAAAATAGTTTTTTGTATTTACTCAGGTTATCTTGGTCTGATATTAAAGTTTGCTCGATGATCTGAAACATGACACAACGGTAAAAAGAGAAATACTTTTTCACACCACTACATCATTTCCTGACATATACATATTAAATTCACATGTTTGACGATGCATGTTAGTAGAATATTTGATAAATTTCCTTTGACAGTTGCAAACATTTATGAAAAAAAAATATTGAAACTAGGTTCTGATTTTTGTTTTGACGTCCTTATTATGACGTCCTTCCGATAAGTCCAATATCACGACGAATAGCCCCGGTCACATATATATTTTGTCAACACGGCAGTGCCTCGCTCCCTCTGAGTCTTAAATGACAGGTGTTATGTTCAAATGACGTTGGCATAATCAGAAAAACGATTCCTCAATAAGGAAAATCAAGAATACCCCCTCATGCCAGAAAACAACTCGTTAACTCGGTCATAATTTTAGTAGTTGCTAAGTTGAATTGATATTTGCAGTATTTTCCCACATGTTACACATAAAAAAAAAAAAAATAGAAAAGGCTGAAAGAACGACTAGCAAACAAGGGATCGTTGGAATTTACGTTACACCTTGAATGCAGCATGCATTGCGCTGATCACAACAAACATGGCGGCAATGGTATGGAACTTCGTTAAAGTTTCAGAAGAAGATAGTTTGGTGGTTATTTGTGACGAATTCCTCTGAGTGAATTCTAGGAGGAGGGAAGCACAAGCTTTAATACGTAAAACCCGATCAGCCACCTACAACATAACAATCGCTTCCATGGAGTTTTGAAATCGCGCTAACGGAAGCTAACGGAAGCTAATGCTAACGTGCGCAAGCCAGCAGTCTCCCCTCTGCTCTCCTTCATCTCTCTCATCTAAAGCTTCCATGAGATAAAAAAAAAAAAAAAAATCACTGAACCTCATTTACTTTAATTAAAGGAATTAATTTAAATGGAACCACAAGCAAAAATCCTTTAAATGTTAATCTTTTTCAGATAGTAATTCTGATGCATGTATTTCCATCAGTTCAAGGAGCCTTTATTTTATTTATCAGTCAGTAATTAACCTTATTTAAGTTAATGTGAGATATCAAATAGGTTTGTTTGATAGCTTTAAGAAAATGTTTGAGGCTTGCCAATAGTTTTACATTGGAAAAAATAAATATCTGTTCATTTAAAGAGTCCAAACTGTTTTTGGTTTTGCTCATAGTATTGATGTAATGATCTTAGGTAAATGTGTGTGTTATCGGTATCGGCCTTTAGGAGCTGAAAGTTATCGGTATCGGTTTTAAAAAACAGTTATGGTGCATCCCTACTTACTGCTTCATGTTGTCTGCATCTTGCTCTCTGTTTTCCGTGTTCAGGTCGCAGTAAGAAGCGGGAAGAGGACCAGGGTTCGAGCCCCACAGACGTGATGCTGCCAGCCAGCGGAGTGATGAGCAGCCAGCCTCAGGGCGGCGTAGCGCCGCCGTGTAGCTGTAAGGCTAGCAGCTCCAGCATGATCGGAGGCAGCGGAGCTGGCTGGGAGGGTACGGCGCTCCTCCACCACGGCAGCTACATCAAACTGGGCTGCCTCCAGTTCGTCTTCAGCATCACTGAGTTTGCCAGTAAGCAGCCCAAAGAGGAGCAGACCCTCGTACCTGCTGCCAGTTGCACAAGCACCGCCCACACCAGTAGCAGTGTGGTCAGCTCCGCCCCCATCTCCACCTCCACGTCACCACCCAACACTGCCACAGTGAGCAGCCCCTCCAGCCAGGACGAGGTCGACACTGAAACTGCCCCCCCCCACCAAGTGCCCGTGCTGCGCTCCAACTCTGTCCCATAACACAGGAAGCCCCCCCCCCCCCCCCCCACGTTTGTTTCGCACCTTCCAAGTCACAATGAAGGGAAAGCTGCACAGCTGGTTGGTCAACAGGGCAAAGTTTGTTTTTTTTTTTTTTCCATTTTAATGGTTTATATCTTTGCATGAACTTGAAGTATTATTGACAATCTCTTATGTTTGTGAATGACTGACAGTAACCTTGTGTTCACTTCTGACCATTAGGACTTTGAGCGAACTTTCTTATCTGCGCTCAATATTTCTTTTTGCCAGTATATTAGTTATGTATGGTGTAACTTTACAATGTCAGTCAGCCCATTTAGCACAAACCATTTATTTTGTAGTATTGAATTCCATACATTCTCATTTCTGTTGCTGCTTTTGCACCACAGGTAGCTGTATATGTATGAAAACATACATGCTTACACACTCATATATATATAAATATATATATATATTGTAAATATATATAATTCAGTGCCTCTCAGTTGGAGAAACATTGGATTTCATGTAGATTTGCCATTTTTTGGTTTTTAACTGTACAGTCCATGAAATTTGTGATACTGTGTAGAGTACCAGAAGTTTTGTGATAAAACTTGTTCTTAGTCTGTACTTTCCACTGTAGTCCATCTGTAAATACCATATTGTTTTAGCACTCATTTTAACATCATGTGCTGCTCTGTACATAAGCATTCTTTATCTGTACCTACTTGTCTGTTAAGGCCTGTAAATACAGAAAGATTTTCTAATAACAAACTTGGTGCTTTTATATTCTTATTTTGAGCTTTTTTTGTGGCTCCACTTTGGTCTTTGTAGATTGGTTTTCCACATTTGGACACTAGTAAAGGTTCATAAAAGCCTTGTAATCAGTGGTCTAATGGTGTGATACACGAGAGGTTGTACATAACACCTTACAGTGAGTTTCCTCATTCAGCCGTTCACATTGATGTTAATTTATTTTGAATCTGCTACATTCCTAAACTTCAGAACACCAAGGCCCAATTTGAAATGTGAAAAATCTCTGCGGCCCACCGAAACCTTTAATCACAACTGTGATCAACATTACAGGACAAGGAACCATGTTCTGACATTAATGTAAGGGGTCAACAAACAAGGTGACACCTGTCATATTAAGTTAAGATGACAGTAGAATAACGGTTAACTGGTTTGTTTTGTTACTTCTTAATGTTTTTTTTAGTCATGTCATGGATATTTTACAGTAATTAAAAACATTTAAAAAAGTTAGAGGATTTAAAACATATTTGTTTAATTGACCTCTCACGGCCCACCTGCAGTACCGTGACGGCCCACCAGGGGGCCGCGGCCCACACTTTGGGAATCACTGTGTGACATCATGGATGTCACACAGTGATTCCCTTAATTTTCGCGGTTAATGGGGACCGGTACCCCCCCGCCACAATCAAAATCCGCGATCTGGAGCCGGAGAGCCTCAATAATGTGTTTAAAAAACCCCCAAAAAGTAGCGAGGCACTGCAGTGAAACAAGACAAAGGCTCAACTTTAGTGGTCTGTTACCATCACTGCCTCTGGTCTCTGAACCGTAGTAAAGAAACTGCTGGTATTGTGCTATTTTTGTAATTAGCGGCTAACACGCTAACAACAACAAAACAAAAAGTCTGGTTTTCTCTGCATGGAACGGAGCACTTTATTGTGGCACTGCAGGAACTTGTAACATCACACAGGTTGTATTGTTGGGCTCCTGTCGGTTAACAGAGAATGTAAATCTATACACGCTGGGCTGCTGTTGATGCTCACTACACTTTTCATCTAACCCTGTTTTCATTCTGTCGTCCCACGACACACACACTACATTACCCATAAGGCTACACCATTACCCATAAGGCTACCTTCTTAAAGGGGCCAGGCTGGCTCACAGCATTTCTTCACTGTGAGAGAACGCGCACAACATCCTGTTATGTTTCTGCGATTTTTAAAAATGTTTTACATTATATTATATATTTCTGAAAAAAATCCGCAAAGCACTAAAACCGCGGTACTCAAACCGTGAAGTGGCAAGGGAATCACTGTAATTGTGCTGCCAATCTTCTGTTCAGCTGCATACCTAATGTTTAATTTTGGACTGAGATCTTGGTCAGTAGGAAGACGGCTAAAATCAACTGAAATCATGTTAAACTAGTTTGAGAATTTGGCTCTGTGACGGTATATTAACATCCCAAAAGCAGCATGTGAACAAATGTTGACTTGTGGTCAGGAAGAAATGTACATGGGAACAATATTCAAACTGGTATTTAAACTGATTTGTTTTCAAATACTTACATCAGCCTTTACTGGTGACATAAGGCAGGTTGGATCTGTTCATTTTTAAAAATGCTATATTGTATCCATAAACTTATTACAGATGTACAACCCCAGTTCCATAAACTTCCTGTCCTGCATGTCTTGGATGTTTCCCAGCTTCAGCGCACCTGATGACAGGTTTTATTACCATATTCATCACTTTTATAAGATTATTCACTACAACAGTCTGCAAAAAGGAATTTTCGCCAATTCTGCTCCTGAAAGTACACAAAGTGGAAAACATTGGCCAATGAGGAAGTGTTTTTAGCTAGCTGGACATCATGAAACCACTATGGAAATAAACACTTTGCAGCCAAGCACAAACTAACATGTTTAAGCCTAATTGAGCTCTTGATCCTCTTGATCCTGTATAAGATCTAAAGACCTTAAAAAAAATATTTATGCAATATTCAACGGACTTATTGGCATCCAATTCTCAATACTTAATTTTTCATGTACTTTGAAGTAAGATTAAGAAGACCTTGTCTAAGAGTTGGAGGTTGCCTTCCACATGGGATGTCCCATATGGAAGGCAACAGTCCTACTGAGCCACCGGGGAGGCTTCAACTGCAGAAAAGGCCTACTTCATTTAATTAAAATGTAATTAACCAAGGCCACATACAAAAGTAGAATTTAACAAAGCTATGAAGTTCAAAACAATGAGGAAAGTTGTTAAATGCTAGAAATTAAATTCATGCTTAAGGGTTTAAGGATGTTTTTCAGTGCCAGATACAGTTTTTGATATCTAATTTAAACTAAGATGACATGCTGTCAATATTAAACAAAGCCAACACTGCAAAGAGGTTTGATATTTGGAGCTGTGATTATGGTATTACCGTAGACTAAATAGATTAAGAATATACAGAACATTTCTATATATTTGAGGTCATATGTCTCCGTACCACACAATATACTGTGTGGTATGTGTTAAGGACATTTTTTTATACATTTTCAATTTAAAAAAAAAAAAAAAAATTCTACTGGAGAAAAGTAAAGTTTATTTATTACTTTTAGAAAATGTAGATTTAAGAAGACAAACTCAATTTATAATTCTGCATTAAAAATGTTTTCACTGGATAACAGGTATGAATAAATGAACGAGATCCCCCTTCCTTTACTGACCAGTAGATGGCAGCAAAAAAATAAAAAACAAAAACCTTTCCAGTTTAATATTAAAACAGTTTTAGAATAGTGAAGACATTTTCAGCGCAGTATTTCTGACATTCAGTGTATTTGATTTAACTGAAGATTTTCTTTGTTTATATGTATATTTTAAATGGTAAAATTGAATTATTTTGCCATGATTTTAAATTAAATTATGTACATTTTGAGAGGTATTTCATTGTAAACTGCATAACTACAGGCTAGTGGATAAATAAGTGCATCAGATAAGAAGCTTATACACAGAGAATCAAGCACACAAGTTGTGGCAACACTGTTGGCTTTGTATTTTTATTGAATCTGCTTATGTTTTTTTTTTCTTTTAGTTATGCTGCACTGAGCCCTATAGGACATCATGCATTTTTTCATATTTCCTTCAAGTACATTTTTAATCATAGAACTCTTTCATCTTTCTGATGGTCCAGTAACATACTGATAAATTGATTGTTGTAATTAAAGTTTTATTACCTTCTGTTATAAAATTTTCTGAAAAATCAATCACAGGAACAATTTCTTGTCAAGATCAAATATAATTAGTAAAGTCTATGTTACAGCAACAGCATCCTGTTATATTATAGGAGGCTGAAAAAAAGTTGGAAATTCTTATTTATTTCACATTCCTTAAAATACAAAAAAAACCCCATGAAACTATATAATCCTAATTAGTTTGAACCAAATGTAGCTGCTGTTGGCTTCCACAGCTGACCTCACTGATCCGTCAGCGTGGGTTGTGTGGTCGGCCCCGGGCCTTTTAAGAGTCTGATAACAGAGAGCCATCCCCAAACAGGAAGTGGGTGTGTTTGGAGGAATGTGCGCGTCTCAAAGCGTACACTGTTCCGGCTGCGTCAGTCTGCTCTGGAGCTCAGAGGCAGCAGCCATGTGGACCCTCCTTCTGGTTCTGGGGGCCGTCACAGCAGCTGGTTACATTTACCGTCACGTTGTAGTGAAGGGAAACCGATGCACGAGCAAAGCAACTTTACATGGCAAAACTGTGATTGTGACTGGTAAGTAAGGCCCTTTTCTGTTTCCGGTCAATCCACATTTAGAATCAGTGTAGATTTAAAGAGTCTGATTTTTCCACAAATAGGTAGCAACACGGGCATAGGGAAGACTGCAGCCATAGATCTGGCAAAAAGAGGAGCCCGGGTGATTCTGGCCTGTCGGAGCAAGCAGAGAGGAGAGGCAGCTCTGGAGGAGATCAGAAGGGTGAGTAAGAGGTCATCTGGCTTCTTTCTGTGTCAAAGAGAAAGTCATTTAACTTGATATCCATCTGTCACGCCACAAACCACTTCTTCTGTTATGCTGAAAGGCTCCATTAAAACAAAGATAAAACATTTGAACTACTCAAACCCTCCATGTCTGTGACAGGAGAGCGGCAGTCGTCAGGTGGTGTTCATGCAGCTGGATCTGGGAAGTCTTAAATCCTGTTCGGCACCTTTGCTGAGAACTTTCTGAAATCTGAACCCAGACTGGACATCCTGATCAACAATGCAGGTACGACTGCTGCTTTTACGCCTAATTCTGCGAACCCATTACGCTCAGAAAGCTTTTAGCTGTTCATTTTTATCTTAAAGCAATTCTCCTGAATGATTTAGGACACATACTTACTGTATTCCAGGATCATATTAACCGTTTGTGTAAGCCATGCTTTAAAAATGTATTTGAACAAAACGGCCTTTGAAATGTCATCATGTGGAAGTACAGTGATCCCTCGCCAATTCGCGGTTTAAGTTCCGCGGTTTTAGTTGTTCGCAGATTTTTCAGAAATATATAATATAATTTTTAAAAATTTAAAAAAATCGCGGAAACATCACAGGATGTTGTGCGCGTTCTCTCACAGTGAAGAATGTAGTGAGCCAGCCTGGCCCCTTTAAGAAGGTGGGTAATGATGTGGCCTTATGGGTAATGTAGTGTGTGTGAACTGGGACGGCAGAAGGTATCACTGTAGTTGTATTTTTTGTTTCATTGATTCAGTGATTCACCATGACACCGTCGAGTAAACAGAAAAGATCCTCCTACTCTTTTTTTGTTGAATCTGAGGTTTTGTTGCAATCACCTGGCTTATCTGCAGATACATAAGACAGAAAAACAGTTGATGTGGCAGCATTAATGTTTAATCCTGCTCACAAAAACAAAGAAAAACCAAAACTTTGATTTTTGTTTTGTTAGACTTCAACTGTTTCAGACAGGTAACTTTGCTAAGTTTATAACATTTTGCTTGAACAAGGGCAAGAAATAATGGAAGGAGCTTCGATGGAAATATAGGTGGCAGCAATAAATTCAGTATGTGGCAAGACTGCAGGCGTGGTATTAAATAATCTTACTGATCTGTACAGAATCAGAACTTTGAAGATATGGAGCCCTGTTTGGGTCACAATTCAATGAATAAATGAGTCTATTATTATGAAATATAGGCGTTTATTATTATGAAATACATATCCATTATTATGAAATGTTTCTCATTATTATGAAATACATGTTTATTATTATTAAATATTTCCCATTATTATGAAAAAATGTAATTATTATCAAATATGTTTTTATTATTATTTAATCTTAGTTTAGTGCATAATAGTTTATTTCAGAGTAGCTTTTTTTTTTTATCTAAGGAATTTTTACATAATGGCTTCGTTTTTCATAAGAATGAGCTTTTACATAATAATGACATTTTGCCAGTGGGCGGGACCAGTGGTTGACCTGCACGCTCATTGGCTGATCCTTCTCCATTCTACACTCTGACATTGACTAGTTTTGGCCGTGAGGTTCCGTTAGCAGCGGGCCGTGGCGTCATCAAGGTGCGCTCCTAGTCCGATTGTAGCTATGGTAGCTTGGACTGAGCTACGGGAAACCTTGACCAGGTTAGGAGACAATATCGAAAATGATAATTTATCAGGCGATACTATTTTGACCCGATTTGACGATTCACTGTTCTGTTGCTTATGCCTGAATGAAAGAGCAGCCAATCACATAATTGGCTCCGCCCTCTCTGCTGTGATTGACACACAGATCATTCTTATGAAAAACAAATCCATTATTATGTAAAAGCTCATTCTTATGAAAAACGAAACCATTATCATAATAATGGGAAATATTTCATAATAATAAACATGCATTTCATAATAATCGGAAATATTTCATAATAATAAACATGCATTTCATAATAATGGGAAATATTTCATAATAATAAATGCCTGTATTTCATAATAATAGGCTCATTTATTCATTGAATTGTGACCCAAACGGGGCTCCATATGAAGAAAGCTTGATTCATCCTGGCGGATCTAATCCATCCTCTTTTTAAAGAGTTTGTGCTTCTTCCTTCAGTCTGCTGATATAATGTGCCGAGGTCTAAGACCACCTGGTTTAAGTTCTCATTTGTACCTGTTGCTGTCAGCCTCCTCAATAGTTCAAGGTTTTGTTTTTCTCTCCTTTGCATTAAAGTAAATTTTGATCTTGATAGGTCACATCTATTGGAAAATCCTCAAGGACAATTTCTTTACTCACAGAGGTGGAAGCAGGATGCTTTTAAGAAGATGTTTTAAATTATATTGACATGCAGTCTGTTAAAGGTGGGGTGGGTGTTGTTTTTTTGCAACACTTTTTACAATATTGCCTGAAAACCTTTTCACATTCCCATTGCACCCACTGAAATAAAATGTTTGCAAAAAAAACTAAACATTTTGGTCCAGTCTAGAAGGTATAATCAGAGAAAAACTCTGACCAATCAAAAAAGTGATCATCACTATTTTGATTGGCTGCCTAATACGTCCATCAAATATCAGTGCACTCCCCCCCTCCCCTCCCTCCCTATGGTTCATGCAGTCATGAATCATGTGAAGGCGTGGTTTCGAGGGGTGAGCTGAAGAGGAGGAGGCGGAGCCTTTGGGAGGAGGGAGGGAGTGTATATTTTCAAAATCTCACTTGAGTTGGATTGCTGGAGCCGTTTTTCAAACAACACCTACTCCACCTTTAAGCTACAAAACATGAAAAAAAAAAAAAAAATATATATATAAACAACATAATAACTAACAAAATAAAATAAAAATAACCTAAGGTATTTTGTGTGAAGCACGGGCATACAGTGGGTGGTATTTGTGATGCAAAGAACGATATGATTATGTATATACAGTAGGTTATATAACTGCAAACAAACAAACAAACAAAAAAAAAAAAAACAATACTCCTGATACTCTTATGGAATTCACTGGAATATCCCAAATATGAAAGACGGCTTAGCTTGACCTCAGTATACCGTATATTCAGATCCTCAATAAACCTTTATGATGCAAATGCAACATGTCATTGTTCAGACCAAAATGTGATTTATAGGATTGATTGTCTGATGAAATTGAACTTGTGTCAGCTTTATGAAGCAGGCAGAGAAAAAGTAAAGCTGCTCTTGACCAGGCTGAGTTCATAGTCCGTTACTGTGGAAACATACTATATATGTCTGAATATGTACCCCAGCCTCTGGCACGGGCTCGACTGAATCCCCTTGGGGTTAAGTTACCCAGAGTTCAATATATTCCAGAGTTTGCACATAATCTGCTTTCTGTAATGGTTCCCGGGTTAAATGGTTTGTTTTGAGGTTGTTAATGATTGAGGTTGCCTCGTGTTTGTTGCCAGGTATTTTCATGCAGGGTCAAACAGAAGACGGACTCGGGATGATGTTCGGGGTCAACCACATTGGCCATTTCCTGTTGACCAACTTGTTGCTGGAGCGACTGAAGCAGTGCGAACCGAGCAGGATAGTAAACGTGTCATCTTTGGCGCACAGCTTTGGAAAGATTGATTTTGACTGCCTGAACACCCACAAAGCTCTGGGAGTTGGGACGTCATTCATCAACAGTTTCCAGATCTACTCTAACAGCAAGCTCTGCAACGTCCTCTTCACCCACGAGCTGCACAAGAGACTGCAGGGAACCAGGGTCACCTGCTACTCCCTCCACCCAGGTCAGTGCTCAATATTCAATATTCTTTATTGAATAGTACCCTGCTTCAAAAAAAAGTGGTCAACTCTAAATGTTTCACATAGTTCAGCAAAAATATACGGTGATCCCTTACCACTTCGCGGTTTGAGTACTGCGGATTTTTTTCAGAAATATATAATTTTTAAAAAAATGTAAAAATCACGGAAACATCACAGGATGTTGTGCGTGTTCTCTCACAGTAAAGAAATGCTGTTAGTCAGCCTGGCCCCTTTAAGAAGGTGGCCTTATGGGTAATGGAGTGGCCTTATGGGTAATGTAGTGTACGTAGAGCCCAACAATACAACCTGTGTGATGTTACAAGTACCTGCAGTGCCAGAATAAAGTCCCCGTTCCATGCAGAGAAAACCAGACTTTTTGTTTTGTTGTTGTTAGCGTGTTAGCCGCTAATTACGAGCCAAAAATAGCAGAATACCAGCGGTTTGTTTACTACGGTTCAGAGACCAGAGGCTGTGAAGGTAACAGAAAGACCACAGTTGAGCCTTTGTCTTGTTTCGCTGCAGTGTCTCTCTACTTTTTTGCGGTTTTTAAACATATTTTAAACACATTATTGAGGCTCGGGGGGCTCCGGCTCCAGTTTGCAGATTTTGATTGTTGCGGCTACCCATTAACCGCGAAAAATAAGGGATCACTGTATACAATTGGCAAGTCTTTGCAGTGTTAGTGAGCTGGCCCACAACTATGGTTTAAAGTAAAGAATTTGAATCAGATATAATTCAAACTGCCAAAAAAAGTGACAAGACAACTATATGTGTCGTCATTTTCATATAACTGGTATATAAACCAACAAGACTACATAGTAACAGAGCTAGGAATATTATGATGATAAAATGCATTTGTCACGTAAAGGCCTTTGTCTCTTACAGTAAGCTACAGTCAGGTATGAAAAGCTTAAAATTATGATGGAGTTTTTGTCTTTTTTAATCACTGTGTGCTAAGGAAGAGGTATTTAAATCTTTTTTTTTTTCCTCCTTACAGGAGCTATCAATTCTGAGCTGGGCAGGAACACGAGCTCATTTTTTCAACTGGTCCTAAAACCCATAACTCTTTTTTTCTTCAAGAATACGATCCAGGGATGCCAGACCACGCTGCACTGCGCCCTCCAGGAGGGTATCGAACCGCTTAGCGGGCGTTATTTTTCTAACTGCACTGCCAGAGATGTCTGTGCTAAAGCAAAGGATGACGTCGTAGCAAAGAAGCTGTGGGAGCTCAGTGAGAGACTGTGTGGCCTCGCATAAAAAAAGCTATCCGTTAAACTCCTGATACTGACTTCTAAATACTTGAAATACATTCAGAAAATGTTCAAGGCTTTACCTGACTAATAAAATGACAAGTACAGCTCGTGATTAGCTTGGCAAGTTCAAATCCCTAACACCCTTAATACAAAAAACAAAAGGAGTGATCTGAAAAGATGGAAAATCTTTCTAACCTACAATAACTCAGTACTTTACATAGCATTGTTTAGATATTTTACACCTACTGACATGAAACTTTCACCAGATGTTGTTAACAACCCATGTAATCTACATATGAAAAGAAATCAAACCATAAATGTCTATAAATTAAGTTATCTGTTATAATGTGCATATGCATTTATAGATAAAGCAATGTCTAAATATGTAAGCTGTAATAAAAGCTATTATTACCTTCAGTTTGGAATTTCCATAATAACTGAACAGTTAATTTTCTATCAGGGTTTGCAATTTTGTTAAAGGTCTCAAAAATGATTCTTGTAATGCAGTCTTATATATAACCACTAAAGTTATTTGAATGTTCCTGGTTGTGCAGATATGTTTAGTTAGAGGGATAGCTGGGGACAACTCTAACCACGTCCATATACCATGAAATGTTATTGCATGTTCATAAGGCTAATAATGGCACTTACTTCATCAATGACTATTTCATTTCATCAATGATGAACATAAAACTAAGCCTGGGACTGATAGTCCCTGTCAAAAAACAACGGAAAACTGTACCACACTGGAATGTGATATAAATCACAAAACAGATTTCAAATAGTTGGAATGCTGGATGAGAACATGCTGTGATATGAAAAACCTATGTTTTATTCAGAATAAAACATAAAAAAAACAACAACATATCATCCTTATTTCATCCAGCTGAAATCGTTCACCTCTCAGCCCAACCCTGTCACTTCTGGTGTGCCTCAAGCTCAGTTCCTGGGCCCCCTCCTCTTCATAATATACCTCCTACCACTTAACTAACTCCACCCTCCTCCCTCAATCACTCAAATTTTGTTGCTCAACATCTCCGTTAATTATTGCCCAAAACTCATGAAGTTTGTCTCAGGGATTGACAATGGGAACCTCAGATGTCAAAGGCTGATCCGGATCTGATCCAGAAGGCGGATTTTGTAAATAAATGGAAATTATAAGGCATTCAGGTTGTTTAATTTCAATATAATGACTTTGGAAACAAATATTGCATGAAATCTTTATAGCATTATTATTCAATTTTCTGTGCATCAAAAAAAAAAATAAAGGAATATATGATACTTTTTTAGCGTCAGTGCTATATGTACAACTAATATTGATGGTGTGGATCGCTATATGGGGGAATTGTTGTGTTCAATTCAATTCAATTCAATTTTATTTATATAGCGTCTGTTACAATGTCAATTGTCTCTAGGCGCTTTACAGAGTCCCAGAGCATGACCCCCGAGCAAATATCATCAACTAAGATTATATTAGTTAAGATTATATTAGTGTTAGTTGTTGTTTGTTCCTCTGTTGCTATTTTTCATTTTATTGTATTTTATTTATCTGTAAAGTGTCCTTGTGTGTCCTGAAAGGCGCTTTTAAATAAAATGTATTATTATTACTGTTATTACCATTTCATGAAAAACATCGGGTCATTTACTCTTTGACAGCAGCAACAAATCTAAAAAGAGTTGGAACATGAGCAACAAAGATTAAGGAAAAGTAAAACTGAAAAGAACAACTGGAGGAACGTCTTATAGCTAATTATATGAATTTACAAAAGAGGAGTGACAGGTATAAAACAACCTCTTAGAGAAGAAGATGTTCTCAGAAGTAAATAAAAGAAAAGATTCACCAGTCAGTAAAAAAATTCATCATCTACAATACATTTTTTTTGGAAATCCATTGATTGCATTATCTTCTTATTTACATTTTATACAGTATTTCAACTTTTTAAAAATGGAATTGTAAAATCTTTTTAACAAGAGAATCTGTACACACATTCTTATAAGGAAGATATTTCAAATTCGTCAACATATCACATGTGCGCAGGTCTGGATTTTTTTCCTAGGATCTCATGTTGAAGTGCTGGAGTTTGTACAGACTAAAATGCAAAAACAAATTAAGATAGAATTTCAAATGTGGTAAGGTTGTTGTTGCGCTGTAGTGCTGTCTTTCTTAGTGCTTCTGCGTACACAAGATTTTTTTTTGAACAGTGACATAGATGCACTAGCGAATATAGACAGTACTTCTACAATAATCAGCCAGTGTTCTGTGAAAGTGTCAAATGTCTTCAAACAAAGAAGGAACTGTTCTGATGAGACTGTTCTCATTTTATGCTTCTAAAATTAGTCTTTTTAAAGGGATCTTATGCAATCAAAATAGCAGCAGCTGTTGAAATGAAAAGCATTGCTTGGATTTATTCTAATTTGCAAGACTGACACGAGACAGCATCAAATATCTGATAAATCACATGCTAGTATGTTCCACATATTCTGATACTCCCTTATCTTACTCAATGGGACCGGACCTTTTTCTGGTAAGGTTTCTGGATGTAACCTTTTGTAAAATTGAAACTCTTGAAAAAAAAAAAACAACAATATAAAACAAATAAATGAACAAGGTGTCTTTGAGTGTGACTATGTTAAAATATTTCAAAATGCATGGTGGGGCTTTCAAAACTGTGCATGACTAGTTCTTAACCACCAGTTAGCCATGGCTAGCTTATCAGGGTATTGAAGACAGTCACATGGCCAGGCTGTGACTGCGAAATGATTTTTTTCTTTTTCTTTCTTTTAGTTTTTCTGCATTTATAGTTTTAATTTTAGTTCACAACTAGTTACGATAAAAAAAAGCCTACACTATAGTCACTATCAGGGCTTGACGCTAACTTTTTTGGTCACCAGCCACTGTGGCTAGTGTTTTTCCTCAGTCATTAGCCATTTAGTCTTTATGCTAGCCACAGTTTTGCTGTCAGTTTTTTTCTTCTTCACAATATTCTTGCATTTACATTTTAAATACAAACAATTGGCGCAACTATTGTGATGTGCCATATCAAAGAATAAGTTACCAGCCAAAGTTGCTTGTGAGACAGAAATTGTTACTAGCCACAGCCACATTTTATTAGCATTTGGCCGGTTGGCCGGTGTCAGTGTCGAGCCCTGGATGTAGGTATGTAAAACCTAGAAATATCAGTAAACCATTAGTGTTGCTATCAAATCAAACCGCTCCATACATTTTCTGCTAAATGCATATTACAAAAAGTGCAGTGATATTAAAGCCAAGCTAGAAGGTAATAACTTTATCCTTTCATGCAGTTACTTAATAGGTTCCATGTTATTCATTAACCTCTGTAAATAGAAATGTTGTTGCATGATCTGTGTTCTCTGTAGATATATCAGTGCTCCACTTCAGCTGCATGGGAAGTCTTTGAGACCTCAGTCAAAGATTGTACAGTCTACTATTAAAAGCTTCACAGCAGAATTCTGCTACTAAGACAGTTTTGTGTTATAAAAGATGAATTTGCTGAATTTCAGCAAGCACGACTGATATTCATCTGAGTGTTTTGCCTTCTAACGAGTCCAGGTGCTCAACTTCGCTATCAACAGTCCAGATCTTTCACAAATTGAAAATATTTGTCACATCAATAAATAAATAACTATAATTTTCCTGCAGGGGTGAACTTTCCCTCAGATCACGCCCTTCTTTAACTGCTGTTCAAACATTTCAGCTAACAAGATAATATACAAGAAAAACCTGTTATCTGAGTCATGATGACCAAGCAACTTTTGCAATGATTGTGTATGTGTTATTCTGCTTGTAATGGCATTTTACGTGACATATTTCTCCCGTACAGTTGTCCTGTGTGTAACAGTTCAAGTGGTTCTGCCCGTCAGTGGACTGGACCCTAACCCGCAACAGATAAATGAATAGAACTGCTTTCATACACAGTCAACCAAGTATGCCCATTTCTAGTCCAAGTTTTGAACACCGTACTCAAACAAAAGCTTTTCATAATGGACAAAGAAATAGTGTTCTACTTTGTTAAAAATGATAATTAAAAAAATGAGTAAGTGGCTGTGAAAGGCTAGTGTGAAAGTCTGTGATTGGAAGTGACAAAAGTATATATAATGTGTGCACTCCTAGTCCAGGATGGACACCCGCCTTCCTCACTGCTTCTTTCACTCATTAAATCTTAATTTGGGGCTTGCATGACACTTGCATGAAAGGGTGGAAGTGCCCTGAAGTAACATCCCATCGTTGCACGTATTCTTTTTAGCATCCATTGTAACATGGTATGTTATCTAGCAAGACGAGTTTAGTTGGATAGCACATTCCATTTTCAAAGGCAACTCACAGCACTTTACAGGTGTATTAAAAACAGAAAAAAGATTCAATTAATTAAACAGACAAAAATAAAATGAAATAAAATACTAATATTTTAATACTATATTAAAATATAAAAAGAAAAACACACAAATCTTGGATTTAACAGGAAGCCAATGAAGGGAAGTTAAGATTGAAATATTTTCTCTCATGCTAACGATCATAGCAACGCCCATAAACCGAGGGTTTGTGGTCAGGTCTTTTGACAGCTTTTTTAGAAGTGGAACATGATGAGATCGGGGGTCATTTGTTCAAAAAGGCTGAGAACCATTGGACTTAACAGTCTCTAACAGTGTCAGACGAGACAGTTTCTGAAGTGCTCAGGTACAAAGACAACAACCCCATTCTTGTCTGAGTGTAGTAGCAGGGACGTCCACAGTTGTCGACAGTTGAGCCTGGCCAATCTCATCTCTAATTTTGATGATCTTCCTGCTAAAAAAGCTCATAAAGTCGTTACTACTGAGAGTAGCAGGAATGCATGGACCAACAGAGTTGTGACTCTGTCAGCCTGGCTACAGTGCTGAACAGAAAACGTGGGTTATGTTTGTTCTCTTCTATTGATGATGAATAATAAGATGTTCTAGCTCTGCGTAGGGCTCTTTTGTTCGACTATTAAATAGTGCTGGTCAACGATTAAAATTTTTAATCGCAATTAATAGCATGATTTCCCTGATTAATCATGATTAATCACATTGTATACACAGAATAGACATGTAACGATATAGAAAATTTGATATCTCGATTATAGTGAACAAATTATCACGGTTTATGATATTATCGCAGTATTCTTCATTGCTGTACAAATGTCCAAAAAACACATACATTTAAATAATTTCACAAAATCTTGTAATTTTCTTGTTATACTAAAACATCAGAAGCCAAAATTTTATTGAAATGAAACTTTCACATTAAAAGGGCAAAAAACTGGCACAGAAAGAGGTTTTATTTTAAATGAACAAAAAAAAAAAAAATATGTCTGGTGCAAATTTAAATAAAACACTTTAACAACTATAGTGGGTTTAAATATGCAAATAGTTATCAGGAACAAAAATTATAGCACAAGTTCAAATGAAAAAAACTTTGGACTTTAAGCTGAACCTTCAATACGTATCAATGTGCAAATAAAGGAAGAAACTGAAAAAAGAAGGAAAACGTCAGAGCCAGAGCCTTAAAATAGGAGAGTTAAGACACCCATTGATCTCGCCGACACGCAGTCACGTGGCTCATATTTCCGTCAATAGTTTCAAGCATCTCACTGCTGTCAGTCTAATTAAACAGATTCAGGCGCGAGATACTGCCAAAACGAACATTTTCATGTAAATTTCAGCCATAATGTGTATTGATTATTATTGTGACTACACTTGCATGTAATAAATAAAAAAAATGATATGTTCGCTGAATACATTTATAGTTGACTGAATGCATTCATATTTTGTAATCAACAAATTCCATTGAATGTAAAACCTTATTCAGATTAAGATTGTGTTGGATTATAATAATGCTGTGGAAATGTAATTTTAGAAATAGCTGTTTCGGACAAAACAAAAATCAAAACACCATTATCTATTATTTCACCTCTCTGCTAAAAGATGAGTAATGTTCATCAAATAAATGAAGAAACAACCCTTCAAAACACAGGCAAACTTAAATTAATTAGATGACTCACTACCAGTATTTACAGTTAGGTGCACTGATGGGAACACCACAGAGTGTGGTCAACTTTAATAAGAAATTCAGTATTAAAAGAAAAATGATTCCAAGAAGACACTTGCAGACTGACTGGCTGAAGTTACTAAGGTGAAATCAGTTAATCAGAAACTTTCTAAATGAAAAATAGAACGGTTTAAATGAAAAAATGTGAAGCCACATTAAATGCCTTAAATGTTATCAATTCCCCGACAAGCGTGTTTCAGAAACTCAGAGAATAAACGGAGTTTAACGATGAAATGATTGCTGTTTGGAACCAACGGCTACTCCATGACCCACGTGACTTCCGCATTCTGTGAGTACATGGGAGTGACGTCACTCTCCTGCGATCAACAGACCCGCTGGATATAAACATTTGAGAAGACAGCGTCTATCTGTCACGGTGAATTCATGGCGGTACTTCTTTACATCTTAGCTAGTTCAGTTTTGTTTTACATAGTAATTTACTACGGAGTCTGCAAAGGAGCAAGATGCGCAAGTTCCGTGAAGTTGAAGGGAAAGACGGTGATTGTTACCGGTAAGTATTCTCATTTATATCAGCTGATGTAAAGGAAACTTCATATTTATCCATCAAGAATGGGCTATTAAACGTTTTGGCGATGTGGTAAAAAAAAAAAAACAAAACAAAACAAACAAAAAAAAAACAGCAATTCATCACTGCACTGAAAACATACGATTAATGTTACCACGAGTTTGATTGAAATACGACTGCGCTGGACCAAAAATAAACCCCAAGTTAGAGTTTTTAGATGAACCGTGAGCTTACATTTGAGGTTGTGTGAAAGCTATAAAATAAACAAAGAGGTAAACAAGCAATCCTGCTGCAATTAAAACAAGTTTAAACTATTGATGGTAGCAGGGGAGATTCTAGAGTCAGAGCTTTAGGGGTGCTGAGCCCCCAATGAGCTCCACCACAACAGTAACGTTAGTGAGAGGAGGACGATACCATTAGGCGGGGGTCGTTTTCATTTTCATTCTTAAAATATGAAATTAAACCACAAACTATGGATTAAGTTTTGGACATTATCTAAGCCTGTCAAATATAAAGTAAAATTTTAGAAGAACAAAATTTCTTACTCTAGGTTTTTGGGGGTGCTGAATATCAATTTAGGGGTGCTGAAGCACCCCTAAACAAGGGCTAGCCTCGCCCATCTTAGTAGCCTATGTTCCCATCGTCTATTTAGTGTAAAACAATGCACAAAATACAGGGTTTCCTGCAGGAAAAAACTTTGGCCGGGGGGCTGGGGGGGGGGGGGGTTCAAGCCGAGAACGTTAGCCGAGAACCAAAAAAAAGGATAAATTACTTAATTAATTAGATTGTTCAATTATTATTTTTGCCCTCAAAATATGAAAGAAGTTGCTTAACAACAAACATGATGATGGAAAACACTATAAAGTGTAGGCTACCTCAGTTTCTTAACTAAAAGACCATGTCTCATTTACTCTACTACTGATCAATTGCATACCAGTAAATTACATAGTAGGCGTTACCTTTTTGACTGGGCGGACTGGTCATCAATCACCTCAGAGTGACAGCTGTCAAGTGAAGCTACGTGAGCTTGGAGTCCAGATGACAGGCAGTGCGCCCATTGGTCTTTATTTATTTAGTTAGTTAGTTTAAATACCTAATGTTCATTTTTTTCTTTTATAGACAAAGTTAAACATAATGTTGATTAGTGTGTGCGTGTGTCACTTTAATGAATTGTCGAACCAAAAAAAAAAAAAAACGGCAGCGAGAAGTCGCACTGTCTGGTCAAAACAAAAGCACCGGGTCTATTACGAATAAAGTTTACCAGAATCTCTACTGACTATAAATAATTCCGGACCGACATAAAAGCGAGCGGAGGAAAACTTGTATTGAAGTGAGACGAGACGTGAGCTGTCAAACGTGAGTGATCGACAGAGAGGTTATCACTGTGTGTGTGAAAGAGAGAGAGAGAGGTGGCGCAGAATACACTGCAGGCAAACAGCGCAGCACTAGAGAATCAACATTAATTCCTTATAACACAAACCTATGTGCGCTGATCAGTTCTCAAGCGCTGCAGTGTCGCTTGTATGCATTGCATTTTTTTTTTTTGCCCGACATTTTTTTTTTCCCGACATTGTAGCCCGGGCGCTCGAGATTTCAGGCCGGGCGGGCGCCTGGCCAGATAAGGTCTGCAGGAAACCCTGAAATAGCTTTTAAACTTTTAGTATACTCATGCTGCTCTTTGTCACACAAACAACATTATTGTATCGTTGAACATTATTGATTTAAATATCTCCACTGACCTAAAAGGGACGTTTGCAGCTCTTGAAGCTAAACACAAGCCTTGGTGGTGGAACTTTAAACTGAAGCCTTCTGAGGCTCATACATCCATGCTGTAACTTATGACTGAAAAAGTGGAGTAATACTAAATGATTATTGTATTAGTAAAGTAGGCATTCCTATTCTCTGGTCCAAACTTGCATCCTCATCTATGCAAATGAGGTGATGAGATGAACTTGGTTCTGGACCCAGGACTGGACGGCTCCGGCACAAGATTGAATCGCACTTTGAAGATCAGACACCACATTGGTTGGCTCAGTCTCTCTCTATCAACCCCTGTTTGCTATAATAATTGTATTCCTTCGATTGTGAGTGTGTGTCAGTGGAGGAGCGTCGGCGGGGGGGGCTGGGGGGGCAGTAGTCCCCCGGCCAGTCACACCTTGCGCACTACCGGATAGAACAACTTAAGCGAAAAGAATATGCACTATGTAGGAGGTTATATATAGGTTTCCTCAGCCAGAATGAGTCATGGTTGGTCAAAAAAATTTTCAAGACTGACTTTGGTCATGTAGGTTTCTACACAGTGAATTAAATGTTGTGCTCATGGCTGGCTTCATGTTCACTCTCACAGTTAACTTTACAATGTGCAAATTTACAACTGGATTCCCGGTAAGATCGCCAAATGTATTTTGGGTAAAATCGTCATCAACAGCTGTCTACATCATCAGTCACTAGTCAACAGTATATGTGGTGCAGGGTTGGTGGATCACAGATTAATCTAATCATGAGTGGCAGTTCACACAAGCATAAAAGTGGAGCAACAAAACAACGAAGAAAAAGGAAAAAAGAGCGCAGGAAAAGACTAAACTAAAAAAGCTGGATACATATCCTCCTGGAGATGAACCTGACATTGTTGGCAGCGAGTCAAGCCCACCGGAACTGGTACCACAGTCAGGGAGACAGATTTACAGGTACAATTTCTGAAAACTGAAAACAATATGTGAGTTAGCTGTAAACTGTTGATGTGGTTGCTATCGCCAAACATTATTATTAGGGGCCAGGTAGCCTAACGTTATTATTAGGGGCCAGGTAGCCTAACGTTATTATTAGGGGCCAGGTAGCCTAACGTTATTATTAGGGGCCAGGTAGCCTAACGTTATTATTAGGGGCCAGGTAGCCTAACGTTATTATTAGGGGCCAGGTAGCCTAACGTTATTATTAGGGGCCAGGTAGCCTAACGTTATTATTAGGGGCCAGGTAGCCTAACGTTATTATTAGGGCCAGTAGCCTAACGTATTATTAGGGGCCAGGTAGCCTAACGTTATTATAGGGGCCAGGTAGCCTAACGTTATTATCAGGGGCCAGGTAGCCTAACGTTATTATTAGGGGCCAGGTAGCCTAACGTTATTATATCAGGGGCCAGGTAGCCTAACGTTTATTATCAGGGGCCAGGTAGCCTAACGTTATTATTAGGGCCAGGTAGCCTAACGTTATTATTAGGGGCCAGGTAGCCTAACGTTATTATTAGGGGCCAGGTAGCCTAACGTTATTATTAGGTTATTAGGGGCCAGGTAGCCTAACGTTATTATTAGGGGCCAGGTAGCCTAGCCTAACGTTATTATTAGGGGCCAGGTAGCCTAACGTTATTATTCAGGGGCCAGGTAGCCTAACGTTATTATCAGGGGCCAGGTAGCCTAACGTTATTATTAGGGGCCAGGTAGCCTAATTATTAGGGGCCAGGTAGCCTAACGTTATTATCAGGGGCCAGGTAGCCTAACGTTATTATTAGGGGCCAGGTAGCCTAACGTTATTATCAGGGGCCAGGTAGCCTAACGTTATTATCAGGGGCCAGGTAGCCTAACGTTATTATCAGGGGCCAGGTAGCCTAACGTTTTATTAGGGGCCAGGTAGCCTAACGTTATTATTAGGGGCCAGGTAGCCTAACGTTATTATTAGGGGCCAGGTAGCCTAACGTTATTATTAGGGGCCAGGTAGCCTAACGTTATTATTAGGGGCCAGGTAGCCTAACGTTATTATTAGGGCCAGGTAGCCTAACGTTATTATTAGGGGCCAGGTTAGCCTAACGTTATTATTAGGGGCCAGGTAGCCTAACGTTATTATTAGGGGCCAGGTAGCCTAACGTATTATAGGGGCCAGGTAGCCTAACGTTATTATTAGGGGCCAGGTAGCCTAACGTTATTATAGGGGCCAGGTAGCCTAAGTTATTATTAGGGGCCAGGTAGCCTAACGTTATTATTAGGGGCCAGGTAGCCTAACGTTATTATTAGGGGCCAGGTAGCCTAACGTTATTATTAGGGGCCAGGTAGCCTAACGTTATTATTAGGAGCCAGGTAGCCTAATGTTATAGTTGTTCTCATGGTTTGTTAGACTTCATGTCGGTTTTGTCGGGTTACTCTTGCAAAAAGGTTCGTACAACGACGTGCTAGGAGTTGGTGTTTACCACGATCTACAAATACTATAGCTCTTATTTGCTGGTGACAGTAATCTGTGTTGCATGGCCCCATGTCACTGAGTTTACCCTGGAAACTTTATCTGCCTTTTTAAGTTTCCTGTGTTTTTGAATTGTTCGCCTCCAGGTAGCAACACCGGCATTGGCAAGTCCACAGCTCTGGATCTGGCAAAGAGAGGAGCCAGAGTAATCCTGGCCTGTCGCAACAAAGAGAAAGCTGAGGCTGCGGTTTATGACATCCGCAGAGTAAGTAGTCCGAGACTGTTGGAAAGGTGAAAAACTCATTTTCATTAGAATACAGGAAGCGCACGCAAAATTGCATATCACTAAACACAGTTTTGTGCTCATTATTTAAAAAAGTAATATATGCTTTGTTACCCCTTTATAATTTTTAAAAAAAAATACTTTACTTCTTCTTACTCAGTGCTACAAGTAATTTGTTATCTTAGTCATATTACTTAATGTTGCATCTAAAATTTCTAACTGCATCCTTTCTTCTTAAAATTCAGAACTGCTTGCAGACCTATAAAAGTGCTTAAATCCTGTTTTCAGAAGATAAGTTTAACCAGAGAAATTCTGCAACTTGTAATAATTACAAAACCAGTTCTTTACAGTTGCTATTTTTGATAAATACATAGAAGACTGGATTATTTTACCCCCTCCCCAAACAATAAAAATCTGAGTTTGCCACATTAATCGCATTTGTTAGACGAAAATTTACATAGATTGTGTTGTTTAATATATGCAGTATGATGTTGGATTAAAAGAAGCATGATAAGCAAAATTCACAAGTCACAACATGTAAATAAGAACATTTTGGAGGTTTTTGGGAGTGTATTTTGTCACTGCAGGAGAACCTCATATAATGGGGGGGGGGAAGTATCAATTGATTGACATTTACTTTTCATTTACTGTACAATTCAGCATTGTTTCTCTGTTACTCTTAATACTGAGACTTAAAGCCCTATAATCTATGTGCAGAAGCCTTGAATGCTGGTAATTTTATTATACACACATAAAATAAACACACACTACAGATAAAAAAGACCTTTTAGTGCCTTTATGTGAAGTTTTATAACGAATAAAACCGGATACCAGTTTTAATTTTATTGTTGCACTGCTTACAGAACTACAATTCTTCAGCAAGGAAGAGCACAAAAGATAGAAAACAGAGAAAAGGCAATTAAAGTCATTTGTCCAGATAGCAGCAAGCACAGCCTCAACTAAGCATCATCTCTACAAACTGAAGATCGTTCACCCACAGTTTTGCATAGTCAGCAAGACTATTAAACTTGCCAAATTAATCAGCTACATTACCATTCAGCACAAGATGAATCTCAGTCGATCAGATTTACAACAAAGGAGATGGTAAATGTTACACCTCATTATACGATTTTTCGCTGTAGAATTCATTGAAGTGGTGGTGAGTCAGCGAAATGTGGTCTGAAATTACCTGCACCCTTTAGTTAACTTAACACAAAACATGCAGAAATGCTTGAATGGATAGGGTTAGGGTTAGGATTTTTTTTTCTCACTGTCTGACATTGAATCAGACAAAACTTTTCCTCTTTTACATTAGCTGGGATTACCAATATTATTTCTTCTTTTTCTTTTCCTTTTGGCTGCTCCCTTTTAGAGGCCACCACAGCAAATCATCCTCCACCATCTAACTCTATCCTCTCCATCCTCTTTTCTCACACCATCTAACTTCATGTCCTCTATCACTACATCTATAAATCTCCTCTTTAGTCTTCTCAGCCTTCTGCCTGGTAGTTACAGCCTCACCATCCTTCTGCTGATATATTCACTGTCCCTCCTCTGTACAAGTTCAAACCATCTCAGTCTGACCTGTCTGACATGTTCTCTTTCCTGATCCTATCCATACTTGTCACTCCCAAAGAGAACCTCAACATCTTATCTTCTGCTTCCTCCAACAACTTGGAAGCTTGTCATAGACCCAAGTTTTACTCATCATACAGTTTAGAGGTAATGGTACCAAATACAACGGAAACTAGAAAAGCACTCAGAGAGCGCAGACCTCCGCCAAGCAGAATAGTTCTCCCATATAGCGATTAACAGATTGCTATAAAATCCGCCTTCTGGATCAGATCTTGATCAGCTTTTAAAATTTGATAAAGGTTCCCATTGTCAATCCCTGAGTCAAATTTCATGAGTTTTGGGTAATAATTAACGGAGATGTTGAGAAACAAAACTTTTGGCCCCATTGACCGCAATGTTATCGAAAATTTGAAAGTGATCCAGAGGTAATGATGTAAACCTCTGACTTTGAACTAGGGGTGCATGATAACTATCGGGCAGATAACAGGAAATTATGACATCATCCCGATAACTCCGATATCACGACGAATAGCCCCGATAACATATATTTCTGTCAACACGGCAGTGCCTCGCTCCCTCTGAGCCTTGAATGATCGGCAGTGAATGTTATGTTCAAGTGACGTCGGCATAATCAGATATTCACAGTATTTTCCCACATGTTACACATAAAAAAAGAAAAAATAGAAAAGGCTGAAAGAACAACTAGCAAACGAAGAAACGTCGGAATTTACGTTACACCTTAAATGCAGCATGCATTGTGCTGATCACAACAAACATGGCGGCATGGAACTTTGTTAAAGTTTCAGAAGAAGACAGTTTGGTGGTTATTTGTGACGAATCCTCCGAGCGAATTCTACGAGGAGGGAAGCACAAGCTTTAATACGTAAAACCTGATCAGCCACCTACAACATAACAATCACTTTCATGGAGTTTTGAAATTGCGCTAACGTGAGCCAACGGAAGCTAATGCTAACGTGCGCAAGCCAGCAGCAGTCTCTCCTCCCTCATTCCTCTCATCTAAAGCTTCCATGAGATTAAAAAATAAAAACTACTGAACCTCATTTACTTTAATTAAAGGTATTAATTTAAATGGAACCACAAACCAAAATCCTTTAAATGTTAATCTTTTTCAGTTAGTAATTCTGATTCATGTATTTCCATCAGTTCAAGGAGCCTTTATTTTTTTTTATATCAGTCAGTATTGCACCTTAATTAAGTTAATGTGAGATATCAAATAGGTTTGTTTGATAGCTTTAAGAAAATGTTTGAGAGGCTTGCCAGTAGTTTTTCATTGGAAAAAATAAATATCTGTTCATTTAAAAAGTCAAAACTATTTTTGATTTTGTTCATAATATTGATGTAATGATCTTAGGTATACGTGTGTGTTATCGGTTATCGGTATCGCTATCGGCCTTTAGGAGCTGAGAGTTATCGGTTATCGGTAGCGGTTTTAAAAAAAAGTTATCGTGCATCCCTACTTAGAACAAAGAAAAAAAAATCTTCCCCTCATTATTCTACCATGAGACCTGGAACAGGAAAAGTTTAGTATGTTTTTATGTCACACAAGTCTTTTAGAAAGTCTTTAAGAAAAGTCTTTTTTTATTCAGTTTGTGTAAATGTCTGGTTATATTACATTACAAATGTGAAATATATCAAACTCTGAGCAGATAGCATCCTTGCTATTGATGTAAATAGAGGGAGAAAAGCAGTAAACATTAATTTGAACATTCATTTTCTTTAAAAAAAAACAAACTTCTTGAATCAGTTTTGCCAGATGTCACCACAGCTTGGCTTATGTCTTTCAGGAAAGTGGAAACAACCAGGTAATATTCATGCAACTGGACCTGGCAAGTCTCAAGTCTGTTCGCAGTTTCACTGAAACCTTTCTGAAGACTGAACCAAGACTTGACCTTCTTATTAACAATGCAGGTGAGCCAGTGGACCATCATTTTCCCTTCTTGGTTCTTGTTTTTACACAAAATGTAAAACATTAAGTTAAAAGAGAATGAAACATAAATCTTGATCTGACCCAGGTGTTTTAGGTCCGGGGCATACGGAGGACAACTTTGGCATGGCGTTCGGGGTGAACCACTTGGGTCACTTCCTGCTCACCAACCTTCTCCTGGAGCGGCTGAAGCAGTGCGGTCCCAGCCGTGTGGTCGTAGTGTCGGCACTCCTGCACCGTCTTGGAAACATCAACTTCTCTTTGCTGGCTTCTAAAAAGGATTTAGTGTCTGGTCAGTCTACCTGGGAGAATTTCCAAGCTTACTGTAACAGCAAACTCTGTAATGTGCTCTTCACCAGGGAGCTAGCCAACCAGCTGGAGGGCACCAGAGTCACCTGCTATACCCTGCACCCAGGTCAGTATCTGCTGGGCTGAAAGGAGTGTTTTTAAATGTAGTAAGATTTGATTTATAGAGGCATCGCACTCAGACTTTGTCCTCTGTTATTACTTTCTTGAGTCATCACTGCCATGATGTTGGCTCTACCTCTGTGAGCTACCTCCATCACTGAGATGACTGGGAAGGGAGTTTAACGGGTTTTGCTGATATCAGAGACAGGATACCATGAGAGTTAGATGACACTTCCTAACAATAATCAAATATTCCTCCAGATGAAGTTGAAATTGACTTTGAAATTTAACATTGAAGAAAAATAAATTGTTTAAAACAGTTTTTCAGTTCCAATAATAAATAATTAAATAAGTGTTCTGAGATTAGTCTGGAAAACACCTGAACAGAACGCATTGTAGGGTGCTGCCACAATGGCCAGATTTCTGTTAAACAGGTAAATGTCCTTTTATCTTTTTATTAGGTTAAGTTAACGCGTTATTATCGCGTTAATTTATTAACGCCGACATTTATTTTATCGCGCGTTAACGCATGTTGCTCACATGCTTTTGTTTTGAAAAGTCTGTTAGAAGATAATTGACCTTTCGGTAAGCACCGCCCCCTCCCTAGTTACTGTTGCTAGGTCGGACATTCTCGCTGTTTTTCCATTAAGGACAATGTTAATTTGCTATTAACATTGTATAATGTTTACTTTTTATATGTTGAAAATTCATTAAAAAATGTAATGGAAAACTGTAAAAAAAAACTAGAAAAACAGCATAGCTAAGAAACCCAGCAAACTCCACTAAATCATCACTTCAACGCAACCCGCCATCCTGAGCAAGCAAAAGGTAACAGTGAAGAGGAAATGACCAAAAAACCACTTGAAAGGTGGACACTCCCCAGGTGTCCACCTTTGTTGGACACCTGGGGGGCCTGAGGTCCTTTGTTCACTGGGGGGCTATACAGCTCTACAACACCACACAGAGGGAGCTGAACATAATGGACTGGACTGCTTGAGCTGAACCTGTAAATTGGCAGATTAAAGTGAATTGAACTGAAATTGAATTAAATTGAGCAACATGTCAGACAACACATCAGGCTACTTGTAAGCCAAGTACAGTGAACTCACTTTTTTTTTGTTTCTTGATCACATGTGTTCATCTCAGGAGTCATCAGCACAGAGCTGGGTCGCAGTATGAGTCGGTGGCTGCAGCTCCTCATGACACCGTTGGCTAAGCTCTTCTTCCTGGACCCTGTGGGGGGGTCTCAGACCACCCTGTACTGCTCCCTCCAGGAAGGGATTGAGCCTCTCAGCGGGCGTTACTTCTCCAACTGTGCACTGCAACAAGTTGGGGTGAAGGGAAGGGACGATGCTCTGGCTAAGAAGCTGTGGGAAGTGAGCGAACGGTTAACTGGGTTGTCCCAACAGACTTGAACCCGGACCCAGAAGCACCAGTCGCTGTAGGACTATTATGTGCCTTAAAACTGTTAACAGATCACGTGTCTTTTAATGTCTTCATGCTTGTTTTTTTTCTTTTCTCTAAATGATCAAGAGCTTATTTGTTATGGTTTAACATGAGAGATTTTGTCAGTTATGTTTGTTGAGTTGATACAGCTGCTGGTAATGAGCTGCAAAAAAAAAAAAAAATTAAATCAGAATCATGGACATGAAACCATTGAAGTTCTTATATGTCAAAACATGTTTTTCTAATAAAGTTTTGCCACATCAAAGTCATTACACAATTTTTTGTTTTTTAGGTCTTCCACATCGTTGGTACAATTGCCAAAACCTGGAAAAGTCATGGCGTTTAAACATGGGAATTTCAAAAGCTGGAAATTTTGGACTTTTTAAAACACCCAAACACCCATAATACTGGGCTCAAAACTGCAACTGTTTATGCGACTGAAATGTTTTGTGTTCATTTGTGTGGGTGTAAATAATTATTGCTTTCTTGTGAACATCCACATGGACACAGTATGCCCTCGGCTGGGAGCGGAGGGGTTGACTTGCTGCTGGCTTGCTCACGTTAGCGCGATTTCAAAACTCCATGGAAGTGATGGTTATGTTTCAGGTGGCTGATCAGGTTTAGCGTATTAAAGCTTGTGCTATTTTTCCCTCCTTCGCTTTGAGCATTTGTCACAAATAACCAGCGAACTATCTTCTTCTGAAACTCTAATGAAGTTCTACACCATCACCGCCATGTTTGTTTGTTTTTATCAGCGCAGTTCCACGATGCTGCATTCAAGGTGTAACGTAAATTCCTCCGTTCCCTCGTTTGCTCGTCGTTCTTTCGGCCTTTTCTATTTTTTCTATTTTTTTATGTGTAACTTGGTGGAAAATACTGCAAATATCAATTCAAGTCAGCAACTACCAAAATTATGACCGAGTTAAAGAGTTGTTTTCTGGCATGAGGGGGTATTCTTGATTTTCCTTACTGAGAATTCATTTTTCTGATTATGCCGACGTCACTTGAACATAACATTCACTGCCGGTCATTCAAGGCTCAGAGGGAGTGAGGTACTGCCGTGTTGACAAAAATATATATGTTATCGGGGCTATTCGTCATGATATCGGAGTTATCGGGATGACATCATAATATCCTGTTATCGGCCCGATAGTTATCGTGCACCCCTAATTCTAACCAATCATGTCAGCTTGACATTCTTAACTTTTATATAATCAGTCTAAATCAACAGTAGCCTTTGAGGGGGGCACAAGTGACCTTTATTTACAGGAAACCAGGGAAGAGATAATTGCTTCCTAATGAGCCACCTGCTTAAATCACAGCTACACAGCAACCCAATTTAATATCTTTTTAACAGCCAACGATAAATATCAACCTATGATCACTCCCAGTTTATTGTCACATGACAGAGCAAGATGTTTTGATGAAGAGAACACATTTTAAAAATTGTGATAAGGCTGCCCCCCAGTGGCTAAATAGACAGATATATAACATACAGCAGGGGTCTCCAGTCTCGGTCCTGGAGGGCCGGTGCATGTTTCCCTGCTTTAACACACCTGATCCTGATTAATGGCCGTCATCATCTTGTCATCGAGGTCATCACATGTCTATCAATGACGCAGCCACTTGTTTCAGGGTGTGAAGAAGGAGGGAAAACATCTAAAACCTGCAGGACACCGGCCCTCCAGGACCCCCGACATATAGTTTTAAAACACCACAGTCAAGCCAGCCGTCATGGTCACATCAGCAGCTACTGACTTTCATGTGCATGAGTATTCAAATGTTTACAGAAAGTTTATGAAACCGACTCAAGTATAATTTTCCGGTTTCCAAAATAAAAGCACAAGCCAAGTAACCAGTCAGAAGTAAGAAGTCGTGGTTTCAACTGTACCAGTTATACTAGACTAATATCTATGCCACAGTGGGTTTTTTATGTCTATAGTGCTCATTTTATTTGCTGATATTGAGATTTTATTGTTTTACAATTTATCTCATGTCACCAATCCTTTTCTATTTATTTAGTTATTTATTACCTCCGCCAAGGAGGTTAAGTTTTTGCCGGCGTTTATCTGTCTGTCTGTGTTCAAGATAACTCAAAAAGTTATGGATGGATTTTGATGAAATTTTCAGGAGTTGTCAGAAATGTGAAAAGGAAGAACTGATTTCATTTTGGGTGTGATCTGGAAGAAATCCTGGATTCTGGATCACTTTCAAATTTTCAATAACATTGTGGTCAATGGGGCCGGAAATGTTGTTTCTCAATATCTTCATTAATTATTGCCCAAAACTCATGACATTTGACTCAGGGATTGACAATGGGAACCTCTATCAAATATCAAAGGCTGATCCGGATCTGATCCAGAAGGCGGATTTTATCACAATCTGTAAATCGCTATATGGGAGAACTAAGATAAGATAAGAGATTCCTTTATTGTCCCACAATGGGGAAATTTACATCGTTACAGCAGCAAGGGAAAAGTGAAAATTAGTAATAAAGAAAATGGACAAATTATAATAAAATAAGATAAAAACAATAATAAAACAAACAATAACCATAATAGAGAAATATATGATAAATAATAACTGACTTTATTTACAAGGGATATGTTGGTAGTGACCTGAGATAAGTTAATGCACATGTCAATGAATATGTATATGTATATTGCACACAATTGAAAATTAGTCACATTGTCCAGGTTCAGGCTATATGGGATGGGGGGGTCTTTAGGAGGCTCCCTGCACTCCAGAAGACCTCAGTCTCCTGAGCAGGTAGAGTCTGCTCTGGCCCTTCTTATAAAGTGCAGTGGTGTTATTAGTCCAGTCCAGTTTATTGTTCAGGTGAACACCCAGGTAGTTGTAAGATGTCCTTTCCCTGGATGTTCACCGGTGTTTGAGGGGCGTGTCCTCGCCTGCGGAAATCCACCACCAGCTCTTTGGTCTTCCCTGCGTTGATCTGGAGGTGGTTCCTCAGGCACCAGTCTACAAAGTCCTGGATCAGTTCTCTGGACTCTCTGTCGTCCGTATCAGTGATGAGACCGACGACGGCAGAGTCATCAGAGAACTTCTGCAGGTGACAGGTGGGTGTGTTTGTATCTGAAGTCTGCAGTATAGAGGGTGAAGAGGAACGGAGCCAGGACCAATCCATCCCTGCGGGGCCCCCGTACTGAGCCAGGACCGTTCCCTGCAGGGCCCCCGTACTGAGCCAGGACCGTTCCCTGCGGGGCCCCCGTACTGAGCCAGGACCATTCCCTGCGGGGCCCCCCTACTGAGCCAGGACCCTTCCCTGGGGACACCTGTACTGAGCCAGGACCGTTCCCTGCGGGGCCCCCATACTGAGCCAGGACCGTTCCCTGCGGGGCCCCCCATACTGAGCCAGGACTGTTCCCTGCAGGGCCCCCCTACTGAGCCAGGACTGTTCCCTGCAGGGCCCCCATACTGAGCCAGGACTGTTCCCTGCGGGGCCCCCCTACTGAGCCAGGACTGTTCCCTGCAGGGCCCCCCTACTGAGCCAGGACTGTTCCCTGCAGGGCCCCCGTACTGAGCCAGGACCCTTCCCTGCGGGGCCCCCGTACTGAGCCAGGACCGTTCCCTGCGGGCCCCCCTACTGAGCCAGGACTGTTCCCTGCAGGGCCCCCCTACTGAGCCAGGACTGTTCCCTGCAGGGCCCCCGTACTGAGCCAGGACCCTTCCCTGGGGACACCTGTACTGAGCCAGGACCGTTCCCTGCGGGGCCCCCATACTGAGCCAGGACCGTTCCCTGCGGGGCCCCCGTACTGAGCCAGGACTGTTCCCTGCAGGGCCCCCGTACTGAGCCAGGACTGTTCCCTGCAGGGCCCCCGTACTGAGCCAGGACCGTTACCTGCGGGGCCCCCCTACTGAGCCAGGACCGTTCCCTGGGGGGCCCCGTACTGAGTCAGGACCGTTCCCTGGGGGGCCCCGTACTGAGCCAGGACCGTTCCCTGCAGGGCCCCCCTACTGAGCCAGGACTGTTCCCTGGGGGGTCCCGTACTGATCCAGGACCCTTCCCTGGGGGCCCCGTACTGAGCCAGGACCGTTCCCTGCAGGGCCCCCCTACTGAGCCAGGACCGTTCCCTGCAGGGCCCCCGTACTGAGCCAGGATCGTTCCCTGGGGGGCCCCCCTACTGATCCAGGACCATTCCCTGGGGGACCCCCGTACTGATCCAGGACCGTTCCCTGCGGGCCCCCCCTACTGATCCAGGACCGTTCCCTGCAGGGCCCCCCTACTGATCCAGGACCGTTCCCTGCGGGCCCCCCCTACTGCAGACAACTGTGTTGGATACACAGTCCCCAGATCTCACTTACTGTGGACGGTAATGTACTACAAGGGAAAAACATTGATTTAAAAGTCCACATTTTGTACCTAGCATAAATTAACATGCCTATTTTTGGTTGAGATTTTTTTTAAGTCCCCCAGATTTCTTTTCTGCTACTTCTACATATCACTTCAAGACTATGCTGACTACCACCTCACCCAGGATCAGACACGTTTACTGGAGGAAAGTGGAGAAATTGAGGATTAAATGTCAAAACGTTGCCAAATGCCTATTTATGATTGACATGCTGTTTTAGGGTTACTCCAGGCTTTTATTTCTCCATAATCTCTGGTAATAACTACCACATATCACTTCAGGACTATGTTGACTACAACCATAAGTGGTATCAGACATGTTTACTGTAGAAAAGTAATTATGGCAGAAATAAATTCTCATTTTCACTGAGGGCCACATCAGCATCATGGTGGCCCTCGAAGGGCCAGATTGACAGCATGAACGTAACAAAAATACTTAGGTCCATGTTTGCTGTCAAAATGCTGACGTAGATTAAACTCTTTCACGACTGACACCGCCTCATAACACAAAATACATACTATTTTTTCCCCTTGAGAGACAAACTTGTATTCGTTTTCCCATTGTCCATGAAGCTGTCTTCCTTGTGCATCACTTTTTCTTTTCTTGGACATGTTGGGGTTAATTTGTAGAGGCTTTTCTCAAGTCCATCAGTTCTGAAAATCGTCTTGATGTCTCGCTCATGGTGATATACTGTTGTTGGTAACGACGAAATGCATGATGGGAGATGCAGTTTATTGTCAATATGCGCTTTAAAGCGGCGTAAGCTTATTCTAGGCTCTCGAGGGCCACATACAATGACATAGTGGGCCACATTTGGCCCGCGGGCCTTGTGTTTGACACGTGTTCTACACGAACTAGTTCAGTTCATAGTTCACATAAATAAAAACTAATTAGTTCAGTTCATCATTTCAAAAAATGAACTAAATAGTTCATTTTTAATTCTTTTATCTTATTCTTTTTTAATGTTGCTGTGAGCAATTATTAGTCTAAATGATTGCCACTGCTCATATACTACACCACCACAAACGGCAATTATTTTATCCATTTTATCTGTCGAAAACTATGTGTCCAATTCGGAATCTTTATCCAACTAGGGTTCACATTAGTATTGAAGGAACAGCCTATGTAAAACTGTAACTACTACAGCAGCCATTCCCAAACTTCAGAATACCAAGGCCCAATTTGAAATGTGAAATTTGAAATTTGAAATCTGCAGCCCACCGAAACCTTTAATCACAACTGTGCTCAACATACAGGACTAGGAACCATAATCCGATATTAATGTAAGGGGTCAACAAATACGGTGACACTTGTTCTATTAAGTTAAGATGACAGTAGAATAACACTCAACTGGTTTGTTTCATTACATCTAAAAAAATTTTAAATCATGCCATATATACTTTACAGTAATTAAAAACATTTAAAAAAAAAACAAAGATTTAAACATATCTGTTTATTTTTAATGACCTCTCACGGCCCACCTGCAGTACCACGACGGCCCACAAGGGGGCCGAGGCCCACACTTTGGGAATCGCTGCCCTAACTGTTTTAATCTGTCTTGTATTTTTGACACTGAATATTGATGTAATACTGTGTTTTTATAAGAACAGTTCACATTGCCAGCAAGGTCATCCTATGGAGCACATTATCATTGTAAAACCACAGTTACCAGTAACACCAGGACTCTGTCAGAAAAATTTGTATCTTGGGTTGAATTTCTGGAATCTGTTATTGACAAATTTGAATGAACACATACAATACATAGACAAGTAAGTAGATTTTCAGAGTTAATTAAACTCCTTTAGGTATTTATTAACAGATAATAAACATTTAAACATGAACTTGAACACATAATCACTGAAATTCAAGAATGTGAGTGATTTGAATGTGGAACATTTGGGGTGTGGGAGGAAGCTGGAGCCCCCGGAGAGAACCCCCGGAGAGAACCCCGGAGAGAACCCCTGGAGAGAACCCCCGGAGAGAACCCACGGAGAGAACCTCCGGAAAGAACCCCCGGAGAGAACCTCCGGAAAGAACCCCCGGAGAGAACCCCGGAGAGAACCCCCGCAGACGTGCTGTGGTGAAGTGGTCACATGGACCACCACACCAACGTGCTGCCCTCAGTTCAGTGGAGTGTGTATGTGTTGCACGTGGAAAATGTTAGTGGAAAAGCAGGTCATGTTGGTGTGTGGTGCTGATGGAGGTGAGTGTCCTCATTCATCTGTGGTTCTTCTGCTGGACGGTTCCTGCGCCTCCTTCTGAAACGCTTTATAGAGGATTTACCTTCACCTGCCGTCTGTTTCAGACTGGTCTCCAACACTGGTCCTCCTTGTATCTCCTCTGTCCCAGTTCCCAGTGTGTGGTGCTGATGGAGGTGAGTGTCCTCATTCATCTGTGGTTCTTCTCCTGGACGGTTCTTGGATGTCCGTGAGAAGAACCTGCGAGTCCTTCTGAAACGTTTTTTAGAGGGTTTACCTTCACCTTCAGTCTGTTTCAGACTGGTGTCCAACGCTGGTCCTCCTTGTGGCTCTTGTGTCTCAGTTTCCATTGTTGATGCTGTTTGCTCTTCACAGGAAATGACATCATTTGTGGTATTCGTGACCACAGGTTTTTCAAACCTATCTAACAGGCCTTTACTTCCAGTTCCTGATCCAGATGTTTCTCCTTTACTGGAGGCTGCTGTTGTTGGTTCAGGATCTCTGCTGCCGCAGCTTTCAGATGTTCTCTCATTTTCTTCTTTACGGTCAGCAGAAATGGCGTTTGGCTCATCAGAGCGACACGCTGTCATTACAGTCTCTGCTGAGATCACATCAGGTCTATTATCATCAAGAGGAAGGTGTTTCATGGTTGTGAAATCATGAATGAGACCTTCACTCTGGGTCAGGGGCGCAGATAGGTTTGTGAAATTGGGGGGGACGATACTGCCGGCTAACACCCCCCGCTGACTGTTTTGGCTACCATTTGCATGCATCTATTAAATCTATTATAGGTCTGTGATTTGGATTGTTTGGATCTTAGATTTGGACTGTCAAACTTAATTACCCATTATTGGAAGAAATGATTTATTATTTAATTATTGGAGAAATTATTATTTAATAGGGGTGTAACGGTACACAAAACTCTCAGTTCGGTACGTACCTCGGTTTTGAGGTCACGGTTCGGTTCATTTTCGGTACAGTAAGAAACATAAACGCAAAATATAAATGTGCTAGTTGTTTATTACACACTTTTGTGCTTTTTAACAATAGGAACATTAGCCTATACAAAGCTAGAATTCTGCTCAAAAATACAATATTCTAAAATGTAGATATTTTGAAAACAAAATAAAAATAACATTGGCTCAGACTTTTGCTTAAAAAAAAGAATCCATGTGATGTGCAAAACTGAACAGTTGCAACACTGAACAGTTTCAAGTTGTTAGTCAGATTAAATAACATGAATAAGGCTCAGGGTGTTTCTTTAAAAACTAATCTTTTCATTCTTTCATAAAGTCCGGGTATGACTTTCTGGCTAAAATGCAGGGCCGTGCAGAGACCTTTGGAGGGGCAGGTGCTGAAAGTTAAAAAAGGGGCACATGGAACAAGACTTTAAAACAGCTTATGACGACATAACTTATAGCATAACTAGCTGAATTATAGCAACCTATATTCATAAAGAATGTAACATGAAATTGCATCATACTATATCATTGTCCCCATCCCATTTCATCAGGTGGGGACAATGCAAAGCAGAAGTAGCCTGTGTTTTACCTGATGGGGTATACAGTTGCTGTTGACGGGTTCTTGGGCTGCTGCTGCTTTAAGTGTTGGAGGGCTGTGTTGATCTGAGACTGTAGACATTAAAACAAACATGGGAGAGATGGTAGCTGATTAAACAAGTGAACATGTGATAATAACAAGATGCAAAGATTTTTGACAGTGCATGCAACTGGCTCACTGTGACTGACCTGCTGTAGTGCTGATGGTTTGCAGGAGACAGGACTGATGGCTGCTGCACACCAAGAGCTGCTGCAAGTAGAGAAAATAAGGCAACAGTTTCAAGAAAGTGTGGGAAATAAACTGAAAAGAGAACATTAGGTGGGGAGATTGGGGTGGTCATGGCAGGGGTAAGAGTGCTACAAAAAAATCTATATGGTCAGAGGTGTGTGTGTGTGTGTGTGTATGTGTGTGTGTGTGAGAGTGAGAGTGAGAGTGAGAGAGAGAGAGAGTTCTGTTGGCACCTACTACATTAATCTTACCAGCAAGTGGGGGGGATTGGATTGTAGGACATTTTGTTGTAGTCATAACAGAAACTTTCTGTTGGCCATGTCCCGAAAAATGTCAGTGACGTCACTGTGGTTGATTGGAACATCCTTCTCTATTGCCAATAAAAGAAGCTCTGACAACCTCTCCTCTGAGCAAAGGCTGCGAAGTTTGGTTTTCACTAGTTTTAGTTTTGAGAAAGAACGTTCCACAGTTGCCGTGGACACCGGAAGTGTGCCGTATGTCTTCAGCAGCTCAGTCATGTTCGGGAAAATCAGATGTGCATTGTTTTCTTTGACCACTGAAAGAATGGATGTCACATTGATTGGTGGGGGGCATGAGTATGAGGCATAAAAGACCTTAAGTTCTGTCTGCAATTTGTCTTCCTCCTCAATGTTATAGAACTTACAGAGTTTCTTCACAGCTTGGAGTGCCTCTGTTGAGATTGTTTTTGTTTTCCAGATCTCTGGGACTGTCAGGCAATGGAAGGCATTCAAGATTTCCCATGTGGAATTATCTCCTCCTTTAAAGCGTCTGTGAAGCTCTTGTGTCATTGTGTCCACAAAAACGTAGTACACTTTAACGCAGTAGTACTCTTGCAGGGTGGCGAAAGCATGGTCAGCAGTAGCAGTTGTGGCAACAAACTTGAACTTGGCTGGCACTTTCCTCCTCCTAGCCTGTCCAGGAATCTCAGATGGGGGGTCCAGGCCCACTGATGCAGCCTTCTCTGTAGCCTGTTCATACATGTTCCCAAACTCTTCCTCTGTTCTGCTGTGGGCCAGCCTCTGCAAAACTCCATCAACAATTCTGTATGCTGCAGCCAGGTCGATGTCTTTCTGCTGCAATGCATCAGAAGCAATTGCAGTCACCTGGAAGATTGGACAGGTGATCTCCAGACACAGGAAGAATTCAAAATTTATGCTTTTGAGAAGGATCATTGCATCACCTGCTGAAGAGTCTGGGGGATCTTGCAGTGTCATTTCCTCAAGAAACTGCATGACAGCTGGGAGGACGTTCCTCAGAGTCTTAAGGGCAGTTTCTCTGCAGGCCCACCGAGTGTCTGACAGCTTCTTCAGCTCCAGTGGGCGCTGATCAGGGAACAACCTTTTCTGCATTTCAATAAATGCTGAGTGTCGTTTGGATGAGTTGGCCACAAAAGCGTAAAGTTTTTCAACTAAGTTGAAAAAACTGACAAAACACATGTTTGACTTTGCACTCTCTACCAACACCAGATTAAGGCAATGTGCCTGACAGTGCACATACAAGGCCTTTGAATTTTTTTTTAGGATTCTTGACTGAAGTCCATTAAAGCGCCCACTCATGTTCGCAGCCCCATCATAACCTTGACCCCGGATGTTGTCTATTTTCAGGTCATTTTCTTCCAGTAGAGCCATCACTAGCTTTTCAAGAGCATCTCCGCTTGTTGACTGCACATTACACACCTGAAGGAAGCGCTCCTTGATTTCCATGTTGTGTACATATCTGACAACAAAGGAAACCTGTTCAGTGTGTGACACATCTGTGGTTTCATCCATCAGTATGGAAAAGATTTCACTGTCTTGAATTTCTGTCTTGATGACACATTTTACTGATGTGGCCAAAGCTTTGATAATGTCGTTCTGACTTCTGTTTGAGAGAAGTGAGACGAGAGGTCTTTTTCCAGGTCCCTGCTGCTCTTTTATGGCATCAAGGTGTAATTTAATTACACTGTCATATTTGCTGAACAACTCGACCAACTCTAAGAAATTTCCTCGGTTTTGGCTTGACAATGTCTCATCATCTCCCCTGAAAGGCATACCCTGTCTTGCCAGGTAAAGAGTGATGGCAATCAAACGCGACAAAATTTCTCTGTTCCTCTCCCTCTCTTTGGCTTTTGCAGCTTGTGACTCATGGTCACCTACTTCAAATGCTGCCTCCAATGACTTTTTTTTTAAATGTGTTCCACCTCACCATACCGCACATGTGAGACTCTGAGGGACTGTGCTCTTTAATCTTTTCTAAAGCCTTTCCCCACCGATTCAACCCTTCTGTTTTCCAGGTTTTGCGGCTTGTGTACTTTTCGTCATTTAAGAAAAGACGGCAGCTGAAACAAAACATGGCATCAACACTTGGAGAAAACTCTAGCCATGAATTATTCTCATACCACTTCTTTTGAAATGACCGTCCCTCTTCATTCTTTGGATATGATGACAGTACTGGTTGGCAGGGTCCAATATTGTCACACATCTGAATAAAGGCCTCATCATACTTGATGTTGAATTGCAGGACATGGGCAGGATCAGTTGGGTGTGTAAGTCCAAGTAGGTTTGAGAATGGCCTCTCTCTGGCTTCAGTCTCCATCTCCTGACTTGCTGTTTCCTCTAAATTCTCTCTAGGCAATGACTCAGTCTCTGCCTCTTTCACTCCAGCCTCTGTTTCCTGGCTTGCTCTTTCCTCTATACCCTCTCTGGGCTGTGACTCAGTCTCTGCCTCTTTCACTCCAGTCTCTGTCTCTTGGCTTGCTCTTTCCTCTACATTCTCTATAGGCTGTGACTCAATATCTCTTCTTCCTTCCATCTCCTCATCTGATCTATCAGACTCCACTCGCTGTCCATCTGAGAACAAGGCACAATTTGCTATTGCATTAATCTATTATTTCATTATTCATACTTGACAACTGTTGCACCTAATAAGGTAATGATACAAAAATGTTATAGAACTAAAACATTGCAATTGTGTTTATTATTGTTGTATTTTATACCCGAATACCTCTGCAATGTAAACAACTGGTACATGTGTTATTCTTACCTGTTGTGCTCTTCACCCAGCTAGTGAGGGATCCACTGCCTTTAGCAGCCTCACGCAGCTCCTTTTGTTTTTTCTTCCACCTCCTCTCCTTACGAGGCATGTCTGCAGAATGAAATATCATGATTAATAAAAGAAAATCTGATTCCCCCATACACACTTACACATACACACACACATGTACACACATAGTGACTTTTCATTCCTTTTCCAGAAATACTGTATACTATGGCCACAAGTTTGCTTCATGGTGCTGATCCAGAATCTGTCCTTAATTATTTATTCCTAATGCTATAATAATAAAGTGATAATAAGTAGAAGAATAAAGTAATAACGTAATCAATATAACATAATGTATTTATGCTTACATTCAATTTGTTTGACTATCCACTTTGGGCAAGGCAGAAAGCTAATTAAATGTTTAAATTGCGCAGATATACACATATACTTATAGATGTATACGTACACACAATATATTAGTTAGTTAAAATTACATTTTTTCACTGACATTTTCCTATTTCTTCCTAGTGAGATATTGTTCAGTTTATATAATAATTTTTGCTGTTGTAAACATTAACTTTGCTGCTGTAAAATCCATATTTTGTAATATTTAAAAATATACATCTATTCTAATCCTGTTCTGAATGCATTTTCTTTACAAAATATAGAAATACAGTGCGTGTTTAAAACAATATTGTAATTATAATAGTCCAACATTATGTAAATATGCATATTTGCACAGTTTTAGTGAAATATAAGCCCTCCAGAAAGGTGGGGAAAGCCCTTTAATCATATGTTCTCTAAAACGGTGGACAGAACTACACTTCGCCCATGACAAAAGAAAGACAGAAACAAGAAGCCTATCATACTCCCCTCCGCCCCCCTCGGTTAGCTAGCGGCTAATGGCCACTACTTGTCAAGTCAGTAACAGCAGAGTATCTGACTCTGGTAACAGGTAACGTTGCACACAGCAAGCTCATTTCACTTCGTCGCTTGCCTTACAATACACCAAACAACGTGCACATGCTGCAAACCCTACTTACCGGCAATTGAAGATAAATACTCCTGTAAGCTTGTCAGTTTTTCTCCTGCAGACAGAGTTTGCACTTTGCAGCATCCAGGTGTCATCAGTCGCGACGGGGTCAGAGCAGGGAGGGCAAGTGAGGGCACGTGGGGGCGTGTCGGGGCACGTCAAGGATGAACAACGTTAAAGGTCATCATTTTATTTAGCTAAATTCTTATTAATTCTTAAATGTTATTGTTAAAGGGCACAGGCAGGCCTACACACACGCACCCCAAAAAAAAAAATTAAAAAAAATGCCTTGACAAAAGGGCACTTGCCCATCAAGGGGGCAAAGGGGCAGGTGCTCGAGCACCCTAAGCCCCCCCCTCTGCACGTGACTGCTAAAATGTGGATGAGAAGGTAATTGATATCGGGGCTCAATTACCTTTATCATGTGTTTGAAGCCAGCGTTCTCTACCACTGATTAGGGTGTTTGTGTGCACGCGCGTCGCCTCGCCTGTTTTATGTGGTGACACGCGCCCAGTCCACACACAGAAACTCGCGCTGGCTGTGCACTGAGCCCGGCAGAGAGAGAGGGAGAGAGAAGCGCGGCTTGCGAGGCAGACAGCAGCCAAGTGATGGCTTCAAACCTAGCGGTTTGAGTGCGCGTGAGTCTCAAAATCACCAGAAAAAGTAGCTAGATTTGTCGCTAGTCGCTTTTTACAAATTAAGTTGCTAGGGGGGTCTGGAAAGTCGCTAGGTAGATATAGCGACAAAGTCGCTAAGTTGGCAACACTACCGTTTGCGCACAACTGCGCATGTGCGGCTGCAGCGCTCTGCTCCACAACGTGCGGTCCTCTACTTAATATGTCCGTGTGGAAACTCGTTCGGTACGCCCCCGTCCCGAACCGACCTACCTGTACAGAAACGGTTCAATACAAATACATGTACCGTTACACCCCTATTATTTAATAAAGTTCATTAATGATACTAATGATACTAATTCAAATCACTCACCAAGCATACCATATGCCGTTTGCAAAACTGTTTTATTTAAAGATAACCTGACTTTCAGCACACTGATTCTTTAAGAAATGACAAGAGTGTAAAAAACACAAAATGTAATTAAAACTTACTTCAAACTCACTGTGCCTTACAAACACAAAATAGGACTACAACTTTTTTATTTGTGTGTCGCGCAATTGGCAGTCAGTGTACACTTCGCATGTTTCTTATTAAGCAACAGTGCTTGCTGCTCGTGGCGAGGAACGCCAGATTTAACATTAAAACGGCCTTAAGTTATTAATGTCGTTGACAGAAATCCAACGAGGTATTTACATGTACATGCTACGTGGAGGCAGAAGGCGAAAGTTTGCCTATGCTGCGTAGCGATTACTCTCAGGGCGACATTGTTTAGAACAGACAATCAGAAAGTGCAAGGTGATATGATAGCGTGAAGTACAGTTTACTTACAGCTGTTGCTTTTTGAAAAAACGATGTGATAGTTTTTTGCTTTTTAGCCGCCGCATCATGCCATGCCGTGTTGATAAGGGGTCCTCCTGAACGTGCAGCTGTCCAAGTGATGCCTGTCAGACTATTTGTTGGTAACCATGGCAACCAAAGTCGACGACGACGCAGCCCACACAGAGCAATATGCTACTTGATGCGAGTTGTTACATTCAAAGCATGCACTGCAGCGCACCTCAAATTCATATCCATATTTTGGTTTCCTGCTGATGCTTGACTCAGACAGTAAGAAGAAGACGAAAAAAAAAAGAAAACTTTTTTTTCTAAAGTAAAAGTGGGTGTGTCGGATCTAAGGGCATTCAAAACTGGGTGTGTCGTGACATACCTGACACCCCTACTATCTGCGACCCTGCTCTGGGTGATCAGTTTCCTGGTGATCTCCAACGCTGGTTCTTCTTGTTGCTCTTCTGTCTCAGTTTTCAGTCTTGATGTTGTTTCCTCTTTGCAGGAAATGACATCCTGTACGGTGTTAGTGACAGTAAAGCTGTCCATCACGCCTTCACTTCCAGTTCTTGATGCAGATGTTGGTGGTTCTGGATCTCTGCTACCAAAGCTTTCAGAAGTTCTAACATTCTGCTCTTCAATTTCAGTACAAATGCAGTCTGGCTCCTCAGAGCGACACACTGTCATTATACTCTTTGCATAGTTCTCATAAGTTCCAGTGAGGTGATCCATGGTGATGAAATCGTGATTGAGGGCTTCACTCGGGGTGATCCTCTTCCGTGGATCCACTTCCAACATCTTCTTCAGGAGGCTGATGAAAGCTCTCGTGTCATCACAGACAGTGGGGTTCATCATTTCCGGCTGCATCGACATCAGGTGATTCAGAGAGAAAAACTGAGAAGAAACACCACGATGACGCTCGACGTCCTCTCCCGTTTCCATCGAGTACTCCATCCATCCATTTTCTATACCCGTTACATCCTTGAAGGGTCACGGGGATCTGCTGGAGCCTATCCCAGCCATCTACGGGCGAAAGGCAGGGGCTCACCCTGGACAGGTCGCCAGTCCATCGCAGGCCCATCGAGTACTCTTCTAAGGATTTCAGCTGCCATATACGTCGAGGAGCCTCCTTGACCAGATTGAAATAACAATCTGTATTGTATGCAACATCCAGGAAATCACTGTCAGGTTTACCGCTCAGTTGTAAAATGGTCCTCATGGTCTCATATTCACTCTCACTTGGAAACAAGTGGTTTCCAAGGTACAGGAACGCCAGAAGACATCCCATAGTCCACATATCCACGCCTTCATCCAAAGTGGGATAATGGAGCAGAACTTGTGGTGCTCTGTAAGACACATTCTGGATGATGCCTTTCTTCCACAGGTTTGGTGCTTCTGTTGCGAGACCAAAATCAATCAGTTTCACCTTAAACGGCTCTGACTGATGATTAACAAGCATGATGTTGTCTGGTTTGATATCAGCGTGAACCAGATTGATGCTCTTCAGGGCTTTCAGAGACACCAACATCTGCTGGGTAATCGCTCGAATTTCACAAACGTGAAGAGGAGCGAAATTTCTGCTTCGCATGAAGTCAAACAAGCTGACGTCCAACATTTCTGTGACGACACAAAAATAGTCTCTGTAGATGAAGTGTTCTTCGTACTTGAGGAGATTATTTTTATCTGGATCGAGCTTTTGGACTTTCTCCAGCGTCTCAGCTTCTCTTCTGCATGATTGGTCGTAATCTTTCACGACTTTTACAGCCACAAGTTCTTTTGTTTTCAGGTTTGTACATCTGGCCACTTTTCCGAAGGAGCCCTGACCCAGGAAGGCCTCGATGGAGTAGTCAGAAGACTTTTTGTATCTTTATTGGGTTACTTTATTGGGTTACTTGCATGTACAACATGACAGTGTATGAAAGTTTGACTTGTCACCCATTTTTAATTTTCCCCCCAACCCCCCCCTCCCAACAAAACAATGATAATGTAATGACAAGATGCTTCCATGAAAACAATATACACTTATTATGGAAATAGAGAAGTTACAGTACTGGCCTACTGTGTACTAACTCAGTAGCAAGACTAGTCCCCTAAAGAAGAAAGAGAGTTGACAAGGGACAGAAAGGGATCCCAGGTTTTATAAAACCTATCAAAGTTACCCCTAAGACTAAACTTGATCTTCTCCAGCTTTAAGAAGGACATAAGGTCTTTCAGCCAAGAGTTAGGAGATGGGGGCTTTGGGTCTTTCCAGTGCAACAAAATGCGTCTGCGGGCTACTAGTGAAACAAAAGAGATGATGTTAAGCTCCTTACTAGTAAAACTAGAAAATACCTCAGGCACACCAAAAATAGAGATAAAAGGACAAGGCGCTACCGTTTATTGAAGACCTCGGAGAGCGTCTTATAAACGGAGGACCAGAATGGAGCCAACGCTAGGCAGGAGTAAAACATGTGGGCGTGGTTGGCCGGAGCAAGATGACATCTGTCACACATCTTATTTGTATTAAATAGTTTATTAAGTCGAACTTTGGTCAGATGCGCCCTATGTAGGACTTTAAACTGTATCAAAGTCAAACTGGCGCATGGCGAAGTAGAGTTCACCCTGTCCAAGGCTGCCTCCCACCACTCAGGTGCGAAGGTAACTCCAAGTTCCTCCTCCCAAGTGTCCTGAGTTGCTAAAGGTGATGATAGCTCCTGTGTTATTAATGTCACCACATGTGAGATTACTCCACGGTTCGCAGGGTATGACAAAATATTATCGACGAGAGAGTTAGGTGGCTGATGAGGAAAATTTGGAAGGCTGCTTCGGGAAAAGTCTCGAATTTGCAAATATCTAAATAAATGGGACTGGGGGAGGTCAAATTGGAGTTTAAGAGCTTCAAAGGAGGCAAAAACTTTATCGATAAAAAGCTGCTTAAGGCTCACCAAGCCTTTTTCCTTCCATGAAGAGAAGGCAGGGTCAAGAGATGAAGGAGGAAAATCATGGTTACTAATGGGCATATTTGGGGACATGGAGAGAATGTTAAAGTGACGTCTAAACTGTCTCCAAATCTTGACAGTGGACAATACAATCAAATTAGAGGTATAACCAACAGGGTATGAATTTAGAGGGGCGCAAATTAACGCTGACAGGGAAGTGGAGCCACAAGAGCGTGCTTCCATCTGACACCAATCAGTCATGGGGTAATTGTGCCACGAGTGAATCTTTTGAGCATTAGCAGCCCAATAATATGACAGAAGGCTGGGTAGCGCAAGACCCCCATCTCCTTTAGATCTCTGTAGCGTGGAGTATTTTACCCTTGGGGCCTTTGCCGCCCAGATAAAAACTGAAATAGCCCTGTCCATATCCTTAAAAAAGATTTAGAAAGAAAAAGGGTTAGACACTAAAAAAGGAAAGAGAATCTGGGTAGCACGTTCATTTTGATTGTGTTAATTCTACCTAGGACTGAAAGGGGGAGTGAGCTCCAACGTTTCAAGTCAGATTTCACCTCCTGCACCAGCTTTGATATGTTAAGTTGGTGAAGCAGGGAGAGGTTACTTGAGATATTAATGCCAAGGTAACGAAAACTAGTGGAGGCCAGTTTAAAAGGCAGACTCTGGGCTGAGATCCGCAATGCCGCACAATTAAGTGGGAAACACTCACTCTTACCGATGTTCAATTTATAGCCTGAGAAAGAGCCGAAGGTCTGTAAAATATCAAGAATGTCATTTACACATGTGGTAGGATTCAAGACATAAATTAATAAATCGTCGGCATACAGAGAAACCCTGTGTTCAATCCCATATCTATGTATTCCATTAAAAACAGATGAGCTCCTAAGAATGATGGCGAGTGGCTCTATTGCTAAAGTAAATAATAATGGTGACAGGGGACAGCCTTGACGGCAACCCCGTTGTAAAGGGAAAAATTTTGACCGGATGGATTTGGTAGTCACACTAGCAACGGGGGCACTATATAATAATCCATGAAATGTATTTCAGACCGAGACCGAATTTATCAAGAATTGAGAACAAATAACTCCACTCCACTCGGTCAAAAGCCTTCTCTGCGTCCATCGAAATGACCATTTCACTATCTTGCGTGTCAGGCAAGGAAAAAATAATGTTAAGAAGACAGCGTAAGTTTGAGGATAGCTGCCGTCCCCTAACGAAGCCAGTTTGATCACTGGATATGATCTTTGGAAGACAAGGATCGAGATGGCGAGCCAGGGTCTTGGCTAACAGTTTAATGTCTGAGTTAAGCAGACTGATAGGTCTCCAACTCCCACAATCAGCCAGATCCTTATTTTTCTTTGGGATGAGAGAAATTAAAGCCTGCGTTACAGATGGAGGAAGGAGGCCATGCTCCAAGGAGTCATTAAACATGTCCAATAGCAAAGGTGCTAATAGATCTGAGAACTTTTTCAAAAAGTCCACTGAAAAGCCGTCTGGGCCCGGTGCCCCCCCCCCCCCCCCCCCCCCCGCATCAATCTGAGACTGGCATTAATCTCTTCTAAACTGAGGGGGGCATCTAGAGACTCCTTAGATGTTTCACTTAACACAGGAAAGTCCACATTATCTAGGAAATGATTCATTATGATGTCATCGGGAGGAGCCTCTGATTTATATAAATTAGAATAGTATGAGGAGAAAACGTTATTTATTTCACTTGGGTCTGTAACTAGAGTATAGGGGGATGTGCGAATTTGGGTGATGACGCGGGATGCCGCGGGATGTATTAACTGGAATGCCAACAGCCGGCTGGCCCTGTCACCATGTTCATAGTAAGTGCACTTTGTGCGTCTTAGCATAAACTCTGCTTTGTTTGTGGTAATGAGATCGAACTCGGTTTGAAGCTTGAGTCTCTCTGTTTGAAGAGTGGGGCTAAGGGGCGAGGGATGCAGTCTATCAAATTGTAAAATTGCGTCCATCAGTTCATTTTGTCTCTGTCTCCCTTGTTTACGCTCCCTGGCACTGAATGAAATAATCTCCCCACGGATTACTGCCTTACAAGTTTCCAATAAGAGGGATGGAGATGTTGAGTCAGATTTATTATTTTGAATAAACTGTTCAATTTTCTCAGAAATAAAAGTGCAAAATTTCTCTGAAGATAATAATCTAGTATTTAATTTCCAATTCAGACATCTTTCACTCTTAGGAAGCAATTCTATATCCAACAGGAGAGGGGCATGGTCAGAGATTACTATTGCTGAGTATTCGCAAAATTTCACTGAAGAGAGAAGTATTCTATCTAAAAAAAAATAGTCGATGCGGGAGTACGTCCGATGGACAGGTGAGTAGAAAGAAAACTCTTTTGTAGTTGGATGTCTAAAACGCCATGCGTCCACACAGTCGATCTGATTCGTAAGCGTAATAAGAGCCCTAGCCATGTTAGATGAAGTAAGAGCTTTAGGATTGGATTTATCAAGGCTGGGAGAAATAGTCAAATTTAGGTCCCCCCCAAAAATGAGATGGTGAGTGTCCAGACAGGGAATTAAAGAAAACAAAGTAGTGATAAAGTTAGGACAATCCCATGTTGGGGCATACACACAAACCATAATGACAGGAGTTTGAAGCAATGTGCCAACCACAATAGTATAGCGTCCATTAGAATCCGAGATACATTGTTCTAGGGAGAACTGCAGCCGCTTATGCAATAATATGGCTGTGCCCCTGGAGCGACTGTCATAGCTGGAATGAAACATTTGTCCAACCCAGGGCTTGCGCAGCATGGTTAGATCACACGTACGCATATGCGTCTCCTGCAAAAAAGCAATGTCTGTCTTTATAGACTTGAGATGAGAGAATATCCTTGATCTTTTTACAGGTCCACCTAGACCTCTGACATTCCAGCTTACAAATCGAATGGATCCTAGCGTAGATCGTTGATCCGTATTAGCCATAAAATAATATCCAGGTGGACAGACTTTGTTGAAGCAGCATAGTGGGACTTCGAGTTAGCCAGTACAACATAAAGCAGAGCAACAAATTGTAATAATGGGTAATAAGCAGAAGCATTCGTCCTTTTAACACGAGATGAGGGAGAAAAAAACAAAGAAAAACCCTTTTAAACAAAACAGATGCCTGAACTGACATCCCCAAATTTATCTATATGTAACATTATGTTACAAAAAACTAATCCTAGACTCGACCTACGTATAGATGAGCACGCAGGAAAATTAACACACTTCCAGTTAACTACAGTGGAAATCAGGCTACTTCCTCTTGAAACATGTAGAAAGCCGGATTCAATAGTTTTCCAGAACAGTACAATATACATGAATTGTCCTGAAGACAGGGCCGCTCAGTCGGTCGGTAGTCAGAAGACTCACCTGTGAGAACTTCATTGAGCTGGATGTTAAAGTTTTTCATTTCTAGGAGTTGAAGATTTTCTCTGCAAACAGATGGAAACTAACTGCAAAATGTCTCTGAGTGAACAGTTTTGGGCCGTTTGACTGACAGAATGCGTTTTTGACTTTATTTACCCACAGAGAACGTCACACAGCTCGAGCCTGTGTGACGTCAGAGCAGCGCTACTTGCCCCGCCCACCACGGCGTAGTTCTTCGGATTTAGAAAAAAAAAAAAAAAAAAAAAAAAAAGTTCCCCAAGGAGAGCCGAAGCGTCGCAGCAGGTCACGTGATTAACGCAAAAAAAGAAAGTTTTAAAAGTCTCATGATTGTGTTATCTAGATGTCCAACATCTGGAAAACTCTTTTATAGTGATATGCAAATACACTAATAATAATATTGTAAGATTGTATTTTTAAGAATGTTTTTCTGTGATAATTATCATTATTATATTATTATTATTATAGTTATAATTATTATTATTATAACTATCAACATGTAATAATAATGACATTAATAAGAGCATTAATTAAAGTAGTTATTATTATCATTATTATCGTCATCATTATTATTATTATTACAATTTCTCTTCATAATAACGAGATTTTTTATTGTATAAATAATAATAATAATAATAATAATAATAATAATAATAATAATAATAATACCATAATTTTTATTTTCATTATAACTAATATTACTCTATATAATCATGACTATGTAAAACAACCTATCCAACGAACTAACAAGCTGTCTGGAATAACAATTAAAGCCACAAATAAATGTTCTTCAGGTGAACAGTGCAACAGACAAATGACCAACCTTTGATTCACAGCACATCATCACATTTGATGTTATTGATTAAAAGTTCTGTATCTTTAATAAAGATCATTTTCTCAATAAGAAGGACTGAATATGAAAGTTTTTGTCACCAGTGTCCTTTATTCCCAGTGAAAGACAGACAGAAGGAGTCCAGAGAGAGAATGGAGGACACACAGCAGGGGGTTGAACCTGTGGCTGCTGCAGGGGGACGAGAGCCTCTGTGTCTGGGCCACCTGCTGCACTACCGGGGCGCCTATTAGATTAGTTTCCATTTTATCTAAATACTGACTTATACTCTACTTATGGTGCAAAGGGTTGGTATGTAAGTTTTCCACACACTGCTGCAAATTAGTGAACTTATAAAGTTCAATTTAATAACAATAACGAAGAAGTGACAGAAAAACATGACAGACCATTTATCACGATGAAGTTTAACTTATCACCAGAGATGCATTTTTATGAAGAAAAGGAAATACTGTAACCCCAAAAGGCAACAATGTAAAATCACCAGATAAGACAAGAAAGTGGTTTTTATTTGTTTAAACACCAAATAACCAAAAACAGACAGAGAATAGATGAAAATATTCATGACAACTGCAAAACCGGAATTTACAATCCACAAAAAAAAACAAACAAAAAAACCCAAAGCAACAATAAATAACCACAAATCCCTAAAACAACAACAAACATGAACAGAAATAAGGATGAAAAAGCAAACATTGTTAATAAAAGATGAGGAAAAGGATGTTGGTCTTTATGTGGCCCTGTGATGGACTGGTTACCTGTCCAGGTGAACCCCTGTGTTTCACCTGTAGAGAGCTGGGATGGACTCCAGCTGATCCCCGTGACCCTGCAGAGGACTAAACAGGTCTGATGATGGATGGATGGATGGATGGATGGATGGATGGATTAATGAGGTGATTCTGATTCTGGAGGAGGTGGACCATGAGAGTCACCACCAGGGGGCAGCACAGACAAACACATCTGGAAATCAGAAGCAGTTTCTGACCCCAGATAGGACTAAACAGGTCTGATGATGGATGGATGGATTTGTTTTCTTCACTCATCAGCAGCTCAGCAGGTTTCTGAATGTCTGAACGTCTGTTCTCATAAACTTTAATCACTTCATGAATTCCCTGAATCAGAATATTCAGAGTTTAATGACTCGAATGACACATCTGCACATCAAAATGTACTTTGTAATATGATTATGACCATTCACTTCATATTTATTTTTGTTTTACGTTGATTCTGTAAGCTGTCTCTGCAGCTAGAATAAAAGGTTAAATTTTCATTTCTGGTAAAACTGGAGCTGCCTGTAATGGGACATCTTCATGTGGAGTCATTTCATTCAGAACATTTCAGTACTTCACTGTGAAGAACTTAGATTAAGACTCAGATCTGAACCATCTGTGATGTGATTCAGGAGGGTTTTTCTCTAGTTTGGTGGTTTTTACTCTCCTACCCCACAGTGAAACATGGAGCAGATCTGATGATAAATGGAGGAACCATGAGACCGACTGAGCAAAGGGGTTAGAAAGTTTTGTTTCAGTCCAGAATTAGTTTTTTACAGACTGAATTATTAATGTTGTTCTTGAAACCGAATATAACTGGACTTTGATGGTTCTGCAGTTACTGACATCATTAATGCAGTTATTGAACTACATGGTTGTTGCTGATTCTCTGAGTCATAGTCTCAGATTTAAGAGAATAAAGTTTATTAAATAGTACTATACCTTGATCTTAAATAACATGGAAACCTGACACCTTACCTTAAGTATGGTACCATACTTCCTAAAAAAGATGAAATCAATAAAATGTTTAACAATAGAGCAGAATGTTATCTCAGTAAGTTTTTAAAATTAATAACCGTATTGTCTTTATCATTTTTTATGAAATTATATTATATATATATATGTATAAAAAGTGTGATTTGGCCTCAGTTGAACCCCTGAGAAAATAGCAGAGATTGTCTTAAACGGCTTGATCGCCAGTTAAACCATAGACGACCAGAGCGTGTTTACTGGGAGGACACCGACTATCTGGGACTTTCAGGTAGCTGCAGTGTTGGGCAAGTTCACTTTCTACACCAACTAGTTCAGTTCATAGTTCACATAAATAAAAACAAACTAGTTCAGTTCACCATTTCAAAAAATGAACTAAAAAGTTCATTTTTTATTCTTTTTTTCTTATTCTTTTTTAATGTTGCTGCGAGCAGTTATTTGTCAAAATGATTACCACTGCCCATATACTACACCACCACAAACGGCAATTATTTTATCCATTTTATCCGTCGAAAACTACGTGTCCAATTCTGAATCCTTAAACCACTCAGAACCATCACTACACTGATAAGCACTGAAGCCACACCCTCAGCATCTATGACCCCGCCCCTCAAAACCACGGTGCTGAACTCTATGGAACCCAGTGAAGAAGACAGTCCAGCTGTTAGTGCCACCAGAGACAACCTCGAGGACAGATATTCTGATGGTGAAGACTTCCTCCACAGATGTACTGCCCTAGACCCCAGGTTCAAGGCCCTACCTCATGTGGATGATGCCTGTTGAGAGAGAATCTACAACAGCCTCATCACAGAGATTCTGTCAATGGAAGAAAAGGTATTATAATAATTTTTGTTTGTAGATAATGGCTTTTTTAATTTGAAACAAAGAAACTGGTGTTAATAGTACTCATTAAACATTCATACATTTGTTATGAGTGAGTGAGGAGGCCACAGGGACATCAGCAGCCAGTGCCTCCTCAGGAGCAGGACGCTCAGGTGTACTGGAATCACCTCCACCTGTCAAGAAGTCTGCAATGACTGAACTGTTCGGTACACTCTTCAAGACCCAGGTGGGAGACAAGCCTACTTTACAGCTGATGAAAGAAGAGGTTACCTCATACAAGGCAGTCAACTGCATTCCACTGGATTCTGACCCACTTCTGTGGTGGAAAACCAATGAGACCATCTTTCCTCTGTTAGATCCCCCAGTTGTGGTTCAGTCTCTGACTAGCAGAGTCTGTCACCGGGACCAGCTCTCCGTCTCTTCAGGTAAGAAGTTGCGGTCTAGGAGGGGTTCCTCGCTAGATTTCCTCAACTTATTTAAGCTGGTGTCGAGGAGATACGCCTAGCTCTCACTGCCTACTTACAGACGTATGTCCCGCTCACTCCAATAACTGTCCTCAGAGGAATAGCCGGGTGGCTCGAAGTCCAGCTATCGGTCACGTCTGTTAACTGCAGCTCTACTCTTAAGATCTGGGCTCTTGTTACCGGCTAGGATGAATTTAGTGGCTCGGACAGCAAGCCCCAAGGATATGTGACAATATATGACTAGAATAACCAACAAGAACCTGTGTTATTAGTGCAGAGGCATAACCAAGTCTTCAAAATTGTGGATACAGATGTAATGTCCACCACGACGTCTTATGATAATTTTATATTTATTAAAGCAGATTTAGCAAGGTTAAGCAACAGCATTCATTGGTTATACAAATTAATTCTACTTGGAAAAGGAAAAAAGTGAGCTGTAGCTTACAAATCAATTCATCTGGTTGGTCCAAGGACAGGCTGGGAGGTACGCAAGTGGCCACTTTGCGTTGTTCAAGGCCGCTGTGGCAGGGTAGAGAGGGAGCGCATGGTCAGGCCCCCAGGAACTCTGGTTGCCCCCCTCCCCCCCTCCTTACTAGCGGTGAGCTAGGCTAACCAAAAAAGACTTCGACTATTTCTTCAAGAGTTGGGAAAAATTCATCGATCCTGTTCCAAGCGTCTTTCTGTCTTCTTTTCTTGAAGAAATTCCTCCCAGGTAATCCTCCGGATGGTGGTTACTCGTCCAGGTCCCAGCTAGTCCTTCTTCTTCTGAAGACGCTCCAGGAATCCACCCAGAGTCCCTCTGTCTTCTCTTTTTATGCGCTCTCTCTCTCCTTGCTCGGCCTGCACCAGCCTTCATTTGATTGGTTACCCAAAATTACAGAGGTGTACATAATTATACATAACCCTCCTTGTTTTGGCTTCTCCCTCATACATTATTTACACACAGTGTCACACAGCCATTTCAGAGGTCAGAGATATGAGAAGAGGCGTTCACATAATTATCACGCCATCATGACATCACAAGACTCTCACAAGGTTACATTGTTTGTCTGGGGCAAATACTCATTAAGCTAAAGCTAATCAGCTGAAGCTAACCCTTATTTAATGATTTATACATCATAAGGTCAGCTTGTCCCGCTACTTCTGCACCTGGCTGATCCAGCACCAGCCACGGTTACGCTGGTGTGTATTGCAGAGAAAATTCACTGTTTACAAACAGCAGACTGCTTTTCGCCATTGTTGTGTCTTGGTAGCCCGGAGCTGGCAGAATTATTTTGAAACTTGGCTTTGTTGACATTCCAAAAAGGAACATCGCGCTTCGCTCTGTCTGAGTCTGTCTACTGTCTTGACCCAACAAGAAAGAAGTTTTAACATACAAAACTAACATAGATCCATTACAAAATTACTAATACATCTTGTTTCTGATCATTGACTAAAATCACACACATTTCATTGATTAGGGTTTGATTACAAATCACATAAATTACCACCTTTCTGTTACTCCACTCCTGCCTTTGTTTTGACTAGCCCTGGCCTGTTTACATCACATCACCACCTCTGCAGCAGATTCTCTTCTCATACTGTGGGTGCTGACATCAAGCCACTTTAACATACAGAGTTAACATTGATTATTGATTAGAAGCTGAGTTGATTCCAACGTTTTCTCTGGGTCACTTGACACCTCTTACTGCTAAATTAGCTAGACGCTACGTCGCCATACCTGCTACCTCCGTGCCCAGTGAGAGGGTATTTCCCACAGCTGGAGACATTGTAAAAGTTCATCTGAGAAACTTGAAACTGTTTTGCACATTTGATGGAGAAAAGATTTGTTTTTAAAGAAACAGTCTGAGCCTTATTCTTGTTATTTAATCGGAGCAACAACTTGAAACTGTTCAGGGTTGCAACTGTTCAATTTTGCACATCAGATGGATGTTTTTTTTAAGAAAAAGTCTGAGCCAATGTTATTTTTATTTTTTTTTTTCAAAATATCTACATTTCAAAATCTTGTATTTATATTTTTGAGCAGAATTCTAGCTTTGTATAGGCTAATGTTCCTATTGTTAAAAAGCACAAAAGTGTGTTATAAACAACTAGCACATTTATATTTTGCATTTTGTTTTCTTACTGTACCGAAAATGAACCGAACCGAGGTACGTACCGAACCGAGAGTTTTGTGTACCGTTACACCCCTACGGGCCAGGCTTTCAGAGGAGAGAGTTCAGTCATTGAATCAGTGCCTGACTGGATTTGGACCGGGGACAGCGGTGCCGTTCAGACTGTGTCTGCGGCTGCTGGGTTTGATGGCATCGGTCATTTCAGTCGTGAGGCTGGGCCTCTTACTGATGAGGGACGTGCAGAGATGGGTGGCGTAATTAGAGCGGGTCCCCGCTAGGGCTGTAGCGATACACTAATCTCACGATACGATACAATACGATATATTTGGCTCACGATACGATATATATCGATATTCATCTTACAATACAGTTACATCATTTTCCAAAAGATTTTAACGGGACAAAGTGATTTTGGTGACATCTTGTGAGTGTTCCAATGACTTTGTTTGAATTAACTGAACTGAAAGTATCAATTACACATTATATGGCTGACAGGCAGCTTGGAAATGTTGGACAAAATGAATAAAAGACAATAGGATAGCGGGGCTCCATCGCGTTTACCATGCGCCTAAAGCCGGCGTTTTCCACCACTGAATACGGTCTCAAATCCTGACAAATAAAGTAGGCAATGGACTCTGCGATCTAGGTGAAATAGGTGAAAACTGGTGGTAACAACCGCCGTCACTGTCCAGCGTGGTTTGTTTCGGATCGCACTGCAACTTCTTGGGCTAGCTCTCAGTTAGCATTAGCTTGTCTGGGTGGTGATGTTTCAGGTTAGCTCGCAAGTTGGTGGTATTTCCAGAGTACTTTACGTTTGTGTGACACAGCCATACTTTTGTCGAAATCTTTTTAAACCTGAACTGCTCCCACACATCTGCTTTTAAGCATGCAGGCGCTGGATTTATACTCACCGCCATCCTCCTGACTGGCTCAGCTCTAGCTGGAAGAGTAAGAAGCTTCTGGATTACTGGTTAGAAATGCTCTACAGCGACACTAGCGGCTGGAGGACTTAATGGCTCTTCCTGCACTTTGCATGAAAATACCTCACCTTTCGGCGAAATTCGCCATTTTGAAGTCAATTATCGTGTAGATCTGAGGAGTTTTCTTTTTTCTTTTTCTTTTGGGGGGGAGGGGTGTCGAAGTCAGGAGATTTATTTTTTTTTTTTTAATTGATCATACAATTGCCATAATAAGCAAAGTGAGCACTTCAGAAATGGACCCTTTAAATGACACTTGGACGGTCAGTAAATCCTGTCCAGAACCAATCAGGCCAGATTGTTCCATTATTCCAGTCAGACCAACATTCTTCATTCATGTGTACTGGGAGTACTCGGAGGTTACGTTGCTAAGCGAGACTAGAAGCAGGAGCTAGTGATGTCTATACCAGGGACAAGGCAGACGAGCGTACACTCACATTTCCAACCTTCATTTACCAGTTGATTGAATTTGGTGAGTTATGGTTTCAATCGTTTTCATACTTTGCAGTAAAACAAAGTTACTGCTGTTCGCTACAGCTAACGTTCAATAGGGTCCTCTGGAATCTGCAATCACGGAATTGAAGATTAAAAACGGAATTCACTCTAAATGTGCAATATGACAGAATTGAACAGCAATTTGCTTAAACCCGCGAACTTTTCTTCAAATGCAACCCGCGTCTCGGCGCGTACAAGAGCGCGTCCAAATGGCATCAATGTGCGTCCACCTGGTCACATGGGGACGTGCACAAACGGCTCCACCTCTGGAATTAACTCTTGTATAAAAAGCGTAATTTGTCCTCAGTTGAACCCCTGAGAATATAGCAGAGATCGTTTTGATCGCCAGTTAAACCATAGACAACCAGAGCGTGTTTACTGGGAGGACACGACTATCTGGGACTTTCAGGTAGCCACAGTGTTGGGGAAGTTCACTTTCTACACCAGGGGTGTCAGACTCATTTCCACTGAGGGCCACATCAGCATCATGGTGGCCCTCGAAGGGCCAGACTGACAGCATGAACGTAACAAAAATACTTAGCTCCGTGTTTGCTGTCAGAATGCTGACGTAGATTTAACTCTTTCACGAATGACACCGCCTCATAACACAAAATACATACTATTTTTTCCCTTTGAGAGACAAACTTGTATTCGTTTTCCCATCGTCCATGAAGCTGTCTTCCTTGTGCATCACTTTTTCTTTTCTTGGACATGTTGGGGTTAATTTGTAGAGGTTTTTCTCAAGTCCATCAGTTCTGAAAATCGTCTTGCTCATGGTGATATACTGTTATCGTTGTTGGTAACGACGAAATGCATGATGGGAGATGCAGTTTACTGTCAAAGTGCGCTTTAAAGTGCCGTAAGTTTATTCTAGGTCTTAAAATATTAGTTAAAAATTTAAGCCAATAATGCACAAGCTCTTGAGGGCCACATAAAATGACGTAGCGGGCCATATTTGGCCCGCGGGCCTTGTGTTGGACACGTGTTCTACCTGAACTAGTTCAGTTCATAGTTCACAGAAATTAAAATGAACTAATTCAGTTCATCTTTTCAAAAAATGAACTAAATAGTTCATTTTTTATTCTTTTTTTTAATTCTTTTTTAATGTTGCTGTGAGCAATTATTAGTCAAAATGATTGCCACTGCCCATATACTACACCACCACAAACGGCAATTATTTTATCCATTTTATCTGCTGAAAACTATGTGTCCAGTTCAGAATCCTGAACCAACCAGGGTTCACATTAGCATTAAAGGGACAGCTCATGTAAAACTGTAACTACTACAGCAGCCATTCCCAAACTTCAGAATGCCAAGGTCCAATTTGAAATGTGAAAAATATACGCGGTCCACCCAAACCTTTAATCACAACTGTGATCACCAGACAGGACTAGAAGCTGTGTTCTGATATTAATGTGAGGGGTCAACAAATAGGTGACACTTGTCATATTAAGTTAAAATGACAGTAGAATAACTTAACTGGTTTGTTTTATTTCATCTTTGGTTTTTTTTTAATAATGTCATGAATATTTTACAGTTATTAAAAACATATTTAAAAAAGATCGAGGATTTAAAAAATATTTGTTGAAGCCTTTTTCTCTGCTTAGCCTCACTGATTAGTGGTTTTTTAAGGCTACACAGCTGTTCAGCCCCAATCCCTGGAGTTCCCTTTGCATTGTTTGTGTGAAAATGCTCTTACTTTCACTATTAAACATATCCCTGAGCTCTACTGTTGTTTTTCTTCGATTGATCTCACCAAATGTTTAAGTGATCGCCGATCACGATCATTGAGGATTTTTTTCCGGCCACATTTCCTCCTTGAAGACGATGGGTCTCCACCATCCTTCCAGTTTTTAATAATGCGTTGGACAGTTCTGAACCCAAATTTGGTAGTTACGGCAATCTCCTTAGATGTTTTCTCTGCTTGATGCCAATGATTTGAACTTTCTCAAACAGACTAACATCTTTTCCACAACCAGCTGAAAGATAATCGCCCATGCAGTAATTATCCAATAGGAGGCTCGTAACTATTTGCTTAGTTAAATCCAGGTGGCGACTTTTTTTTTGGCCGATCAGCGTATATTGGGAACATAGATAAACAGGAAAAAAAAAACAGTAGACGGGGGAGCAGGCCTACAGGCTTAGAGGGAGTGACATCTGCGGTTACTTCACTACTATCTGAAGGAAGGACAACCATCCCTTCCCTCAGATAAGAGGAGACAAAATCATACCACCCGGGTAGATGGACACTGACAATAAAACATTACACACTGACAGATGGTGAAGACGGATTATACATATATTTTTGGACACTTTCTTTAGTTGTTACTTTCTCTTTTTTTGTGGGGTCCCATTTTCAGTATTTTTTATTTAGCTCAACTATTACTATTTTTTTTTTCTTGGCAAGTGTTGTTGAACTGAAAGACTTTATTTTGAGGATTTACCTTCTATTTATTTATTAATTTTTTTGGCACTAGTGGCTCTTTATTGACAGTAAAGGAGGACAGGAAAGGGGGCAGAGAGAGAATGGGGTGTTGAATCCACAACTGCTGCGTCGAGGACTGTATCCTCTGTACATGGGTCACCCGCCCTAACCACTGGGTCACCTGCCCTAACCACTGGGTCACCTGCCCTAACCACTGGGTCACCTATCTTAACCACTGGGTCACCATCCCTAACCACTGGGTCACCATCCCTAACCACTGGGTCACCTGCCCTAACCACTGGGTCACCATCCCTAACCACTGGGTCACCATCCCTAACCACTGGGTCACCTGCCCTAACCACTGGGTCACCATCCCTAACCACTGAGTCACCTGCCTTAACCACTGGAACACCTGTCCTAGCCACTGGGCCACCTGCCCTAACCACTGGGCAACCCGCCCTAACCGCTGGGTCACCTGCCCTAACCACTGGGTCACCATCCCTAACCACTGGGTCACCATCCCTAACCACTGGGTCACCTGCCCTAACCACTGGGTCACCTGCCCTAACCACTGGGTCACCTGCCCTAACCACTGGAACACCTGCCCTAGCCACTGGGCCACCTGCCCTAACCACTAGGCCACCTGCCCTAACCACTGGGTCACCTGCCCTAGCCACTGGGCCACCTGCCCTAACCACTAGGCCACCTGCCCTAACCACTGGGTCACCTGCCCTAGCCACTGGGCCACCTGCCCTAACCACTAGGCCACCTGCCCTAACCACTGGGTCACCTGCCCTAGCCACTGGGCCACCTGCCCTAACCACTAGGCCACCTGCCCTAGCCACTGGGTCACCTGCCCTAGCCACTGGGCCACCTGTCCTAACCACTGGGTCACCTGGGTCACTGGGTCTCTTCTGAGCCAGGTTTCTTCTTTTTTAAAGGGGAGTTTTTGCTTGCCGCTGTTTGGCTGAAAGGTTTTCTCCCAGTAGAGGAGTTTTGACTTGACGCTGCTACTTACCATTAACATTTGATCCAGGGTCATGTTCTGGGTATATATGTTTTTAGAAATAGGTTTCAAAAGCTTTGTAGAAAAGATAGATATAGGACAGATAGAGAAGAAAACAGGCGCTATCTTTGGAAAATGTCTGCTATCCTTTATCAGGAAAAAGAGCCAGCATGCAACATAACAGAGAAAATAACTGGTCCTGTCTCATTATTCAACACATTTGTTTCCATGTTACTCTTGAGCTATGTCTAAAGTAGTCTGTGTTCACTTAACAGAGCAGTTTCTGAGATAAAATACCAATAAATGGATAAACAAACAATAAAAATAAAATAGTCTTACTGTTCTGCCCAGTTCAGATAAGCATTCAGAGGTGTGTCGATGTATGAAGGAGAAATATTGACACAGAAAGGAAAATAAATAAATAAAAATAACTGACTGACTACATTAGTCCCACTATTTAATAGCTCATGATTTTATATCATAGAAGGCTAATCTTTCCCACAGCATGTCTTCACTCTTTGAAGAACCACCTGAAATGGTGTAATGGTATAGTTTACTAAACGGTCAAAATAAAGGTCTATTAACATGCTCGCTGTTAATGGAAATCTATCTTAACTGTATAACATGGTACTTTAAGGGGATCTGCAGGAGCTTGATGATGTCTGCTTTGTCCATATGGGGGCAGTAGCGGAGCACAGCTGCGTCATTAAAGCTGCAGCGTGTCCACATGCTGCTCTTTGGTTGTTGTTGTTGCTTGGAGCAAGGTTGTTGAGGACCTTAACCCAGCAGACCTATGGATTCCGTTCATTATGAGCACTGATTATGAACATGGGGGAGATATGAAAGCCAGGTCAGATATGTGTGTTAAGAGAGATAGTCTTGTAATTACTCAGTGGGAATTTCCTCTGTACAGGTCTCACCTTTAACCTTAGTTCTGCTGAGAGGAACACGCTGCCATGATAAAACCCTATCCCCTCTTGTCTTCAACCATCCTTGTGTTGCTATCCTTTTTGCCAATACTGTCTCTGCTGCATGTTAAAAGGGAAAGTGGTAAACTTAAGTTGTTTTTTATTTAGTTTTTGATGAATTTGTTTTCTATTAAAAATGTTTAAGCATTTTCCTCTATTAGAATGGTTTGGGTACCTTGGGTACCATCCAAACACTTGCACATTTGATGTAATTACAACCTCAATTCCAAAAAAGTTAAAAAAAAAAAAAGTTATATTGACAAAAAAGCAGTTATTGAAACTGAGAAAGTTTATAATTTCATGGAAAATATTAGCTGCTTTAATGGCAGTAGTACATCTCAAAAAAGGAACAAGGTGATGTGTAACCTTGTGTAGCATCTCCTCTTCTTTATTATTGTTGTATGGGGTGCTGAATGTAAAAACTTGATTACAGTTTTCAAACTGATATATTTTCAATATTTAGCTCATTTTCTTCACATTTAGCTCATTTTACACACATTTGAGACATAAATTATTTTAAAATTTGGTTATATGTGAACGAAAATGAAATGTTAAATCTAAATATTAAATCTAAATCTAAATGTTAAATCTAATGTTAAATCTAAATCTAAATGTTAAATCTAAATCTAAATGTCAAATTTTAAATCTAAATATTAAATCTAAATCTAAATGTTAAATCTATATCTAAATGTCAAATTTTAAATCTAAATATTAAATCTAAATCTAAATGTTAAATCTGAATCTAAATGTCAAATGTTAAATCTAAATGCTAAATCTAAATATAAATGTTAAATCTAAATGTTAAATCTAAATCTAAATGTCAAATGATAAATCTAAATGTCGAATGTCGAACATTTAGATTTAATATTTAGATTTAACATTTAACATTTAGATTTAACATTTGACATTTAGATTTAGATTTAACATTTAGATTTATCATTTAACATTTAGATTTAGATTTAACATTTTAGATTTATTTAGAACATTTAGATTTAACATTTAACATTTAGATTTAGATTTAATTTAGATTTAGATTTAACATTTAGATTTTTATTTAGATTTAACATTTCGACATTTAGATTTAACATTTATTTTGTTCACATATAACCAAATTTTTAAATAATTTATGTCTCAAATGTGTGTAAAATGAGCTAAATGTGAAGAAAATTAGCTAAATATTGAAAATATATCAGTTCGAAAACTGTAATCAAGTTTTTACATTCGGCACCCCATACTTGGGGCTCATCCTCTGAGTCTCTGAAAAGGGCCTAGACAATTTGTATTGCTATAGACACGATACAAACAAAGTTAAATTAATTTTTTAACCACTTTATTAATTCTATTCTATTGAGTTGTGTGGCATTGCAGTTTCATTCATTCATTCATTCATTCATTCATTCATTCATTCATTCATTCATTCATTCATTCCTGTCTGTAATTTTACTATGGATAGTGACTGCTGTGCTGTTGCACAAAATAAACGTATTTGCAGGGTCAGTGCAAAAAACTTTTATTGATTTTATTTTATTTGAATCTGTTAATAATATGAAAGAAGACAAGTCGAATCGATAAATGGTTTTTGCACTAACAAATATAGTAGCCAGAGACAGTAGCTGTTTAACTTATAAAATAATAAACCTAATACATTGATAAACATTGGAGAAATTACAGTGCAGCAACTCTCTTTTGTCAACATTAAAAGTCAAAGTTAACCTAGTGTACTGAAAAGTAAAAAACAAAGCAGGTGTTAAACAATGTTAAATTGGGCAGTTATTTGCCAGTTAAACGTAACAATAAAGCTCAACAACAAGAGGGGCTAACTTCTTTAATAGCCTTTAACCTTTCCATTCCTACATTATGGCATTTAAGTGAATTTAAATTTTCCCCTTACTCGGAATCTATGAGTACTACTTTGGACTCACATTGAAAATACTAAACTTTGTCTACATTCATCTACAATAAGTAGATAATGACTTTGATCTTGCATTGAGTATTTTTTGAGAATAATTATGAAACAGGCACAAATCTAAATTTAGTCCTCTCCACATTAACAAGTTAAATTAACTCGCAAACACACCAAAATTGGCAGAAGTGCATGTGTTGTTGCCTGGCACCTTGAAGGCTAATTGGATAAAAATTAAGTGTTGTTTTAGGCCAAAGGTCTGTGGCTACAGAGTGTAAACGTGATACTTGATCTATAGTTCATAGATGTTCTGTCAGTCTTTCTGCACTCTCTTGTTTGAGACGCAGCCCATTGATGACTTTTGTGTTGTGTTTGCTTTGGGCCGGCTCTATAACACTGCAGTACTTACACACTGGATTAGGGCATTAATTAGTCAGCCGACGGATGTGCAGAGCAGTGGAGATTGATTGAGATGCTGGAAAAGCTGCGAGCAGATTGTTTGTATTGGCACAACACAAACACATCTTAGTGAAACCAAAAAATTATCTTTTGCTGAATCTACTACAGAATAAAACCATTTAGACCATTGACTATTTTTGTCACGCTTGCATGTTTGCTGCCAGTTACACATAAGACATAACTCAAGTGCACGCACATACGGATATATGCAAATGTTAAAAACCAAAAAAATAAAAAATACCAATTGATCTTTCGGTCAATTGGTATTTTAATATTTAATATTTTAATATTTTAATTTTAATTTTAATATTTAATCATATTTAATAATTTAAATAAAATAATTATTTAATAATTTTAAAATGCACCGCCCCCTCCCTAGTTACTGTTGCTAGGTCGGACATTCTCGCTGCTCCTCCATTAGGCACAATGTTATTTTGCCATTTTTCCGACGTGTATCATCAGTGTTAATATTATACTATAATAACTCCGTGGTGAAATATTGCTGCTGGGGACCTGCAACAGTGACTCGAGGTGTCCAGAACGTTTGGAGGGACATTTTTATTCTCTTTCCCAAACCAAAACAAACGCTGGAGAATGCAGGCTGTGGGTTAAGTTGTGTCCGTCCACACAATCAACTGAAACTTACCTTGGAGTAAATGTAGGTGATTTTTGTAACTTTCCCCACGTTCAGTTGCTTGTGTGGACAGACACAACTTAAAGGTATGCCTTTGGTGTTGTCCAGGATTTTGGAGCCCTGTGGAAACACAGGAAATTCCTCAAGTATGATGGCAAACCAACTCTAAACGCGATACAGATCTCCGCTCCGTTAGATGCTATTCTGTTACACAAGCAGATCTCTGTAGTGAAGTGTGCGGCTCACACATGCATGATGATTTTGTCCCCAGAGGAAATGCTGTAGCTGATGTAGCTAAGACTGTAGCACTCGAGCCTCTTCCTCTCACCATGCTGTCTGCACACACTCAAACGCCAGATCTTTCTTCACTTTCTGCTGTCCAGTTTTTTTTTTCTACTCCACGAAAAAAAGCCTTGTGGAAGTCACATGACTGCTTCATCTCTCCTGAAGGAGTGTGGACATCCCCAGGCAGAAAACCATGTCTACATTTCTTTCCTTGGTTTGCCAAATGGACACATGGGTTGGACCAGCCTTTCTCAACTGGGGTGTCGCGGCACACTGGGGTGTCGTCAAAAAAATGACCTATTCTGACATTTCATATACAGTGGTACCTCTACTTACGAACGTTTTAAGGTTACGAAACACCTCAAAGGGAAAATATTGCCTCTCATTACGAAAGAAATTTCAGGATACGAAAGTCAGTAATACAGTAGCGCTGCTACTCACAGCTCCCGGAGTTTAGCGAGCGTAAACATAGCTATCGGCTCATCTTGGTTTGAAAGCGGTGCGTCCGAGCTGCTCTGCCATTGGCTATCGCTTAGCATCTTCCTGGCATCCCATTGGCTAGGAGGGCCCCTTGTCTGTATGAATAAGATACATAATTGGACATGAAATGAATAATAAAAATATGTCTCACATGCCCATTTCCCAATGTTAACAAACGTCAGTACGGGGTCAGCGTAAGGTCAACGTGACTGCCCAGTTAGCCTACGTCGTAATATCATTTAAC
>JAGFBZ010000540.1:2500-22500 GCA_018398805.1 Hirundichthys speculiger
ATTATTATTATTATTATTTTCTTATGAGGAAAAAATGAAATTTAGTTTTTCAGAAGTGCCATGAAACTTGTGTGAAATAAAGCGAATTCAACATTGTGAGGAGAAAGTTTGTATTTTGTCATGAAAATGTGAGCTGCTGTCAAGTATAAAGTGTCTGTAGTTGTTTGTTTTGTTTTTAGGGGAGTAACTTTGAAACAGGAAGTTCTCTGTTCTGCTTTAACAATAGGAGGAAACTGTTTCTTTTGTCTTGTGGCTAACGGGATCTGTTTAAGTCTTCTTATATCAGATGTCTCGCTCAAATATATGTTTAGGGAAGAGAATATCCCTCTTGAGTAACTTCTATGGAGAAAAAGAGAAATAAGTGAAGTGCTAAGTTCATTCCCTCTAACGGCAGATAAATGAAGCTTTGTGTGGTGAACGGTTCATTGTTGATCAGTGATGGATGTTCTTATTGATCCTCAGCATCAGCCAGCTTTCAGCCAGAAACAAAGGCTTTAGAGAGGATGAAGGATGACCCCCCCCCCCCCAGCCATGGGAATGCTGGGAGGCTGAGATGGGCTGTTGACAGAAAGGTCAGGAGAAGTAAAGGAAACGGGTAAAAGAGGGCGGGACGGTGTAAGAAAGAGAAAGAATGTGATAAACAGTCACTTTAGAGTAAATTCTTAATCTAATTCCATTCAGTTTTCAATGAAAAGACTCAACAATTGTTGCTAAAATAAACGACTGCTTTAGACTATTTATTTCTAAAATGAACTGAGGTTTTAAATTAGTGGACTTATTAAATAGTTTGATCTTTATCCAGACATCTTGGAAATACAATCCATGATCACTTTTCTTTTATAATTCCAGTTAATTTGTTAACTATTGTCTGTGATGTTTCTTTATTTAAGACTGTTAGAAGATGATCGTGATTCCCAGAAGAACTTTGGCTCTAAAATGTTATTTGAACATTTTGATGATTGAGAAATATTTTACAAAACAGATCTTCTCTCATCTTAACATTGTAATTCTCACTTTCACTGTCATTATTATCATTACTACAGCCGTACAACTGTCAACAGGACTTTCTACAAAGGAGGAACTTGTTTTGAGCTCAAAAGACAATCTAGCAAACATTGACGGTTACAGTTTGGAAATAGAACTGCAACATTTCCAGTAAATTTCCAGAAACTCTACATATGATATTAAGCTGAAGGACTAAAAAATACAAATGCGATGTAAAGCAGAAGTCAGAAGAAACATAGATAGCACTATGGTAGCTAGCTCTATACTGTAATGCTGTATATAGCTAGATAGCACTAAGGTAGCTAGCTCTATACTGTAATGCTGTATAGAGCTAGATAGCACTAAGGTAGCTAGCTCTATACTGTAATGCTGTATAGAGCTAGATGGCACTATGGTAGCTAGCTCTATACTGTAATGCTGTATAGAGCTAGATAGCTAGCTAGCACTAAGGTAGCTAGCTCTATACTGTAAGCTGTATAGAGCTAGATAGCACTATGGTAGCTAGCTCTATACTGTAATGCTGTATAGAGCTAGATAGCACTATGGTAGCTAGCTCTATACTGTAATGCTGTATAGAGCTAGATAGCACTATGGTAGCTAGCGCTATACTGTAATGCTGTATAGAGCTAGATAGCACTAAGGTAGCTAGCTCTATACTGTAAATGCTGTATAGAGCTAGATAGCACTATGGTAGCTAGCTGCTATACTGTAATGCTGTATAGAGCTAGATAGCACTAAGGTAGCTAGCTCTATACTGTAATGCTGTATAGAGCTAGATAGCACTAAGGTAGCTAGCTCTATACTGTAAATGCTGTATAGCTAGATAGCACTAGGTAGCTAGCTCTATACTGTAATGCTGTATAGAGCTAGATAGCACTAAGGTAGCTAGCTCTATACTGTAATGCTGTATAGAGCTAGATAGCACTATGGTAGCTAGCTCTATACTGTAATGCTGTATAGAGCTAGATAGCACTAAGGTAGCTAGCTCTATACTGTAATGCTGTATAGAGCTAGATAGCACTAAGGTAGCTAGCTCTATACTGTAATGCTGTATAGAGCTAGATAGCACTAAGGTAGCTAGCTCTATACTGTAATGCTGTATAGAGCTAGATAGCACTAAGGTAGCTAGCTCTATACTGTAATGCTGTATAGAGCTAGATAGCACTATGGTAGCTAGCTCTATACTGTAATGCTGTATAGAGCTAGATAGCACTATGGTAGCTATAGCTCTATACTGTAATGCTGTATAGAGCTAGATAGCACTAAGGTAGCTAACTCTATACTGTAATGCTGTATAGAGTTAGATAGCACTAAGGTAGCTACCTCTATACTGCAAAGCTGTATAGAGCTAGATAGCACTAAGGTAGCTAGCTCTATATTGTAATGCTGTATAGAGCTAGATAGCACTATGGTAGCTAGCTCTATATTGTAATGCTGTATGGAGCTAGATGGAACTATGGTAGCTAGCTCTATACTGTAATGCTGTATAGAGCTAGATGGCACTATGGTAGCTAGCTCTATACTGTAATGCTGTATAGAGCTAGATAGCACTAAGGTAGCTACCTCTATACTGTAAAGCTGTATAGAGCTAGATAGCACTATGGTAGCTAGCTCTATACTGTAATGCTGTATAGAGCTAGATAGCACTAATGGTAGCTGTATAGCTCTATAGCTGTAATGCTGTATAGAGCTAGATAGCACTATGGTAGCTAGCGCTATACTGTAATGCTGTATAGAGCTAGATAGCACTAAGGTAGCTACCTCTATACTGTAAAGCTGTATAGAGCTAGATAGCACTATGGTAGCTAGCTGCTATACTGTAATGCTGTATAGATCTAGATAGCACTAAGGTAGCTAGCGCTATACTGTAATGCTGTATAGAGCTAGATAGCACTAAGGTAGCTAGCTCTATACTGTAATGCTGTATAGAGCTAGATAGCACTATGGTAGCTAGCTCTATACTGTAATGCTGTATAGAGCTAGATAGCACTAAGGTAGCTAGCTCTATACTGTAATGCTGTATAGAGCTAGATAGCACTATGGTAGCTAGCTCTATACTGTAATGCTGTATAGAGCTAGATAGCACTAAGGTAGCTAGCTCTATACTGTAATGCTGTATAGAGCTAGATAGCACTAAGGTAGCTAGCTCTATACTGTAATGCTGTATAGAGCTAGATAGCACTATGGTAGCTAGCTCTATACTGTAATGCTGTATAGATAGCTAGATATGCAGCTATAGCTAGTAGCTAGCTCTATACTGTAATGCTGTATAGAGCTAGATAGCACTAAGGTAGCTAGCTCTATACTGTATGCTGTAGATAGAGCTAGATAGCACTATGGTAGCTAGCTCTATACTGTAATGCTGTATAGAGCTAGATAGCACTAAGGTAGCTAGCTCTATACTGTAATGCTGTATAGAGCTAGATAGCACTATGGTAGCTAGCTCTATACTGTAATGCTGTATAGATCTAGATAGCACTAGCTAGCTATACTGTAATGCTGTATAGCTAGATAGCACTAAGGTAGCTAGCTCTATACTGTAATGCTGTATAGAGCTAGATAGCACTATGGTAGCTAGCTCTATACTGTAATGCTGTATAGAGCTAGATAGCACTAAGGTAGCTAGCTCTATACTGTAAGCTGTATAGAGCTAGATAGCACTAAGGTAGCTACCTCTCTACTGTAAGCTGTATAGAGCTAGATAGCACTAAGGTAGCTACCTCTATACTGTAATGCTGTATAGAGCTACATAGCACTAAGGTAGCTAGCCTCGTGTCAGGAACATATTGTCTACAAAGCTATAACGATGAATTATCACCCTACATGTGACCAGATGCAGAACGCAGCAGAAATGGTTTTTGAGAAGTCTTGCGGATTCTTTGTTACAAGAAGGCTGCAAGATCGATTTCTCAATCAATTTCCAATAGAGGCTAGCGGGTGGTCTGACCACCTGCTAGCCTCTATTGTAAATCTCCGAGATACAGGTAACGCAAGATACCGAATTTATGGAAAGCACAAGAGACACGCCCATTGCCGCGCCCACAATGTGAGTAAGGGATAATGGGTAGCAGCTTTAGGGAGCGGAAGATTGCATTAGCGGTTAGCGGAGGTTCCTAAATCAGAAATTTGCCGGTAGTGGGTAGCAGGAGGTGTAAGATCGGGCCCCATGTGTTCAGTGGGGCTGACGTGTTGTCAGCCTAACGCTAACCCTGTTTACTCCATGTGTTCAGCTTGTGTTGTGCACCTGAATGGGTTACATTTCTGAGTTCAAAGAAATAAAAGTCAGTAGTTTTGAAAAGCATGTTTGAAAGCAAACTGAACACCTACCTTTTTAGTCTAGCTTTTAACTGAATCTTACTTATTCATTGTGTTTTTAGCCTAATTTTTATTTTATTATTTTAACTTCTTAGTCTGGGTCTTAACTGAATCTATTTTATTCATTGTATCTCTCACTATCTCTTAGACTAGTTTTAATTGAATTGTATTTATTTATGTATTTATTTATTTTATCTAGGGATGTCCGATATTGGCTTTTTTGCCGATATCTGATATGCCGATATTGTCCAACTCTCAATTTCCGATACCGATATCTACTGATACCGATATATGCGGGCTATTTTTCCTCAAAACTAATTTTAGGTAACATCACATATCTCCTGTTGTGGAATTAACACATCGTCTGTGCAAAAAAAAACAAAAAAAAAAAACCCCGATACCGATATTTACCGATATTACATTTTTATGCCAATATCGGGCTGATAATATCGGTGGGCCGATATTATCGGACATCCTTAATTTTATCTTATTTTATTTTATTCTATTTCTTTATTTTTGACTAATTTTACATTGTTAGTTTGGCATTTAGCCGAATTTTATCTATTTTATGATTTTATCTTTTAGATATTTACCAAATTTTAAGCAATATAGTTATCTTATCTTTATAGTATCAAGTAATTAGGTATCTTCTCTCGAGTGTTTCCTCACTTCAAAGTAGCGTTTAAAAATGGCAGGCCGGTTCCTCACTATTCTTAATTTCTGTGTTTTTATATATGTGTGTGTGTGTGTGTGTGTGTGGGGGGGGGGGGGGGGGGGGGGGGGGGTCATTTGTGTCTATTGTTTGCTGTATTGTTTTTATGTAAAGCACTTGGAGCTGCTCCTGTTGCATGAAAAGTGCTCTATAAATAAAGTCTGATTGATTGATTGATTGATCAAGACGTAACTTAGCTGGATCTATTGGTCCTTGGACTCTAACAGTGTGTCTTTAATTGTCCTGCACAGCGTCGCCATTCAAATGAAATTATGCTCAGCCTGATTATTTTCACCAAGATTGTGCTGAAACTGACTTTTTAGTTCTCTGTTAAAGGCTAACATGCATTTTTGTAAATGCAAAGTAAATTCCAATAATTTCCACATATTTTCCACATATGGAAAATTGTCTGCTTTGAAAATCCATGAAACTTTAAAAAAACAAAGAAAATAGATTTACATCAATTTACTTGGTATCAGTTTACAGAAAAAGTTACGATTAATTTTTTAATACTTCTTGATATTCAGATCAAATGAGATATTCTGAAGGAAATTGTGGTTATAATAAATTTTAATTTAATATTCTTTTTTTATAATTATAATTTTTAAAAATTTATAATTTTTATAATTTATAAAAAAAAAATAATTTTTTAATTATTTTAATAATTAAATTTACTTGGTATCAGTTTACAGAAAAAGTTACGATTAATTTTTAATACTTCTTGATATTCAGATCAAATGAGATATTCTGAAGGAAATTGTGGTTTATAATAAATTTTAATTTATTATTCTTTTTTTATAATTATAATTTTTAAAATTTATAATTTTTTATAATTTATAAAAATGTATAATTTTTATAATTATTATTTTAATAATTAAATTTACTTGGTATCACTTTACAGAAAAAGTTACGATTAATTTTTCAATACTTCTTGATATTCAGATCAAATGAGATATTCTGAAGGAAACTGTGGTTATAATAAATTTTACAGATACAATTGTCAATAAAGGGAAAAGCCTAATTTGTCTTTACTTTTAATTTGCATGCTACGTGGCCAAATGACTGACATCACTAACAGTTTGATCTATTAACGTAATTTGATCTTTATACGTAAAGTCTCACAGAAACTGAGTTGTTGTTTGTTGAGGACTCACCTCTTCTGTGGTGCGTCCTCCCTCCATGAGGTGTCTGCTGATGTCCCAGCTCTTTGATCTTTGACCTCCTGTCCAGTCCCATCTTCGCTGGACACAGTCCCTGCAACGTGCACTGCTGTGAGAGCTCAGCGCACGTGGAGAAGCAGGACACCCAGAAGAGCCACGTACTGACGTGCATGTTCCCCAGATAATGCAGCTCTGCTCGATCGAACCCTCTGAACGTTCAGCTCGTGACCCGTCCAACACAGAACCGGTTGTCTGGAGGTTGGCAGACGGTTTTCTTCATCTTCTCCCCCGTTTGTAGTCGAGCTGCCCTCGGCCTCCTCGTCTCCCTCCTGCTTGAGCCCTTTTTGTCTCCTGGAGGGGGCTAAGCTGGAGGACGGGGGGGTGAAACAGTGATCAAATACAAGTTTCAGACTTCATGCTGAGGATAAGGGGAAGGGGACCAGGGAGGTTTGAAAATATCCAACAACATTTGTGCTCTTCACCTTGGAAGTGATGGAGGAGATAGAAAACTAGGATCAGAGAGAAAGAAGCTGAGAGAAGATTGATTTAAGAGTTAACAGAGAGAAGACCCAAAGTCAGACGGGTTTTATTAGAGAAATACAGTCATGGAAAAAATGATTAGACCCCCCTTGTTTTCTTCAGTTTCTTGTTCATTTTAATGCCTGGTACAACTAAAGGTACATTTGTTTGGACAAACATAACGATAACCACAAAGATTGCTCATAAGAGTTTTATTTAAGAGCTGATATCTTACCATTTTCCATGGTTTTCTTGATTATAACCTAAATCACTTAAGTTTTTACATCAATAGCTATGGCGTTGTACTGCCAAAAACACTGCTTTTATGCATTCAGTGTTTTCTTTTCTGTCTGTTTTAGTCACATGATGACGTTTAGTGGTACCAGGTATTAAAATGAACAAGAAACTGAAGAAAAAATGGTGGTCTAATAATTTTTTCCATGAGACTGAGGAAAAGTGGCACAACAGTTTTTTTAAAATCTCATAAATTGAATGAGTGCATTCATTTTAATCATTCTTAAAACTAAAAGAGAAAATCACAACTTTAAGAATACATAAGGACAGACAGAAAGTAGCTCTGAAGTATTTTAACCTCATTGAACATCAAAAGAAGCAAAGACATTTTCATTTTGAGTTCTTGGTTCCTGCGCAGGAATAAGAACGTTTAGATAACGGATGGGTGGAGTTCATATGTTTGGATGTAAAATATAATATAAGATTAATGTTTCTTTGGACAAACAACAGCTTCAAAGAAGACAGAATGGCTACAAAGAGCTTGCTTTTGTTTCACTGCATTACTTCAGTGTGACAGCTGCCCCCCCTCCCCCCCCCCCCCCCACCAGCCTTTTACTTGGCAAGTCGACTTGCCAAGTAAATTTGTAGCTGCCAGTCTGCCCAGTTTGAGCCTCAAACATCATCATGGCTCGCCTGGAAGAAACTTTCCTCCTTCGTCTGAAATGCAGTCAGTTCCTCTGGTTTGAGTGTAAAAACAAGTCACTCTGGATTTACTGAGCATCTTTTCTATCTGTAAACCAAAATCTAATCCCAGACTTCCAGACAAATAAAGCCTTGTAACTGTTGGCCTTTTTGTTGAATTGCATTATCATGTGTTAGATTTAAATGTTCATCAAGGCTTTTGGAAAGTCCTTTCATGACTTTTCAGTCTTTGTAACTTAAAGTGTGTAAAATAAAGGGTGTAAAATTATGGAACGGATTGAACGATGAAATAAAAATGTGTAATTCTGTGTTAGTCTTCAAGAAGACTTTAAAATCTAATATTATCAAAAATTATAAGAAAATTTGATTTGAATTAAATTTTTCTGTTTATGTGTTTTGTAATGATGTACTATTGTGTAATAGTCAATTAATCCTCTGATGGTATAGGATAGGCAAAAAAAATAAGCCTTGGGGCTTCAGCCTATTCCTTTTTCGGTTGTTATCTGAAATTTTCTTTTTGTAAAACATGATTTTATTTTTGTTTTAAACCGAAATAAAGCATTCATTCATTCATTAAAAGTGGTGCGTAAAGGGATAATCCAACACACTGTAAACCCCAATAAGTTCACAGAATTTAAAAATTATTTTGTAACAGATTACACAATAATATTTTAGTGATGTTTTTAAATGTTTTAAATTCACACAAAATACAAAAACACACAATATTTTCAATATTTTTCAACTCGTATAATGTGGAAAATACACTCAAAATTGTCAGTATTCTTCAACTCATAATCTCATGCACTAAAATTTATTCTAAACTGAAATACTGATGCCAGCCCACTAGACAATTATAATCAGCTAACAATGTTAGAAAAGATGAAAGTGACACCACAGTGACAATTTAACAACTTTTTTTAATTCGACACAATGTACTTTTAAAAAAAGGCACGAACCAAAGAAGCTCAGTCAAAAGAAAGTGCTTGTCATAAATTGAAACAAAAGGAAATGACTCCAGAGAAACAAGTTGTGTTTTAAAGTACAGTAAGTGTTAACAGTTCCATATTCTGATAATAATCATTGCTACGGAGGTTAGATTCAGTATTTTGGTTCTCTCTCACATTATTCAGTAAACATGATAAAAAAAATCTCATATAGGATTCAGAATAAAATTCAATAAAATGCTTTCCATCCTCAACAGCAATAATTAAAATGTGGAGCCATTTAACACTGGTAAAGAGCTGTTTCATATTTACTGTATCTCAAATGGTGCAAATCGCTTTTTCTTCTTTAAATAAAACATTCGAATAAAGTACTCGTTTCTACTGTGCTGTACTTCAACTGGTAACATGAAAATAGTGCATTAAGGTAGGCGTTGGACAACAGCACATTAAACATTATAGTGTATGAATTGAACACTCTTTGTCCACAACTTTTTGAGAGCATAAATGTGGGAAACACGTCAATGTTGTGATATTTCTGTATTATGTATGAAATTAGAAGTAGACGAGGCAAACAGCGCCACATTTACTATAGTTATTTAGGCCAGTGGTTCTCAGCTGGTGGGTCGCGACCCAAAAGTGGGTCGCAGACCCGTTTTCAGTGGGTCATGGGCCTTTGCCTGGGGAAGGAAATGCAGAAAGAAAAGCATGTCATTCATCCTCCTCAACCGTAGATGGCGATAATGTCCTGTAATGCGAGTTGACACCCGCCAGTTCACACCATAGAAGAAGACCTGCAGAGTTTGTTTCCGTATGTTGAGCAGGTGAAACACAGATACAACCAAGAATATATGAGATATGGATTTAATTATCTTGGAGACAAAGGTCAGTGATGGTTATTCAGATAAAACTATATATTTGAGTTCTTTTTGAAACTACTGCTCAGTGGTTTCACTGTTTTATTTCATGTTTGTTCATGTTGAGTCTGTTAAAAAGGCTGAATTTACTGATGTAAAGTGTTTTGAATTTAATTAAAATGCAGCTAATTGAGCATCAAAGGGAATATTTCCCACTTGAAGTCATTTTGGTTCACCAGTAAACTTATTTTTTTGTGTTGGCGTTCTGTGATATTCTATTCTACTATCTCTGATTCAAACTGCACGATCTTTTCATTCAATAAATTTGAGAAGTTGGAAATTTTCCTTGATTTGGGTCGCGGTTTGTCATTAAGGGTGATGGTGGGTCCTGAAGCCAGACCAGTTCAGAACCACTGGTTTAGGCTTTGTACTGAGTAGAACTGATGTAGAAGAAGCAAACAGTGCCACATCTCAAAACTCAGATGCGCCCCAGATGGAAGGAGTGTAACAGGCCTTGCAGTCTCTCCAGTTGCTCCATCGTTGGTCGTGCCTGCATGGACACAGAGTCCAGAGCAAGGCCGATAAAGGTGGTCCGCTAGGTGGGCGTCAGTGAGCTCTTTTTGTGGTTCAACGACATGCCAATAGCTTCGACGTGCTGCAGAACTTGAGCTGTGGCTAGGTCCGCCTCATGGAACGAGGGGACACAAATGAACCAGTCGTCGAGGTACAGGATGACCTTGACCCCAGAGAGGCAAAGGGATGTGAAGGCCGCCCTCATACACCTCGTAAAGATCCGAGGAGCCAGAGACAGGCCAAATGAGAGGACTGCAAACTGGTAGGCGATACCTTGAAAGCCCAACTGGAGATATTTTCTGTGGGCCGGATGAACGGGCACATGAAAATACCTAAGCGTCTCTCAGGTCTATGGAAGTGAACCAATCCCCTAGAGCGACGGCCTGAAGGACGTCGCTGGTACGGAGCATGCGGAGTTGAGTTGCGTTGAGTCCCCTAAGATCCAGAATGAAGTACGTGGAGTAAAACTCATCGTTCCATGTACGAGGGGGCACGGCTGTGATAGCCCCCTTGTCCAGAAGCGGGGATATTTCCTGCAGCAAAACGTGGGCCTTTGCAGGATCTGTGACCGAAGTCATCCTGAAGTCCAGACCGAAGTCATCCACCATCCTGGTGGGGGCCGGTGGTGGAGCTGCAATCTGTAACCCTGGGACATAGTTTGCAGGACCCACATGTCCTGGGTGTGGGCTGCCCAGTAGTCCAGGTGTCGTTGCGAGAACCTGCAAGCCGCTGGCCCCGGACCCCCTCATGCCCTGTTCTGCTTTCTATTTGGAGGTTTGGGGGGTTGCTGGCCTTGTCCCCACGGACGTTGCGGCCGGCTGGGTGGTTCTGTTCTGCTCCCCCCTAGGCCGAGGCCAAGGGCTTGCGGCAGGCTGCAGAGATCCTGGGATCTGGCTTCCCAGAACGCGGAGCAGGCGGCGGCATACCCCCCCCCTCCGACCACCCCAAACCTCAGAGGCTTGGCTCGACTGCTTCCTGCGGTCTAGAGCCTTCTCAGCCTCTGGTCCAAACAACTGCCCAGGCACCATGGGAAGACGACGTAAACTCTGTTGACAGTCATCCAACATCGGTGCCTGGGCCAGCCATACTTGGCGATGCGTGACCACCAGGGTGGACATGAGTCGACCGAGTTCTCTGGACATCAGGCCAAAGGCATGAAGGGCAGCATCATCGGTGTCCCCCAGCTCCTTTCCCTCTGGCCACACCATCTGGGACTGGGCCAGAAGAAGTACAGAGAGGGAGTTCCCGATACGGGCCATCCGAGCAGCTATGTCATAAGCCACCGGTGACCTGGCACTGTGCCCTCCGGCAGCGAGGCTAATCTCTCACCGCCTCATCAGGAGAAAGAACGAGTGAGGCAATACGCTGGTCCACCGGGGGCATGTGACGTAATCCATGTGCGTCTGCCTCCCTCATAGAGGCCAGGGTCCTGGCATCTCTGCCATGATGGGCAAAGGCCTTTGGATCCCTCCAACAGTGCTCCAGCTCTTCCAGGAAGGCTGGTAAGGGCGGCACTTCAAAGGGGGATAGGGGTTTGAAGAGAAAAATGTATTTTTGTGTCCTGAAGTGCCCTGAATTCAACTCTTTATATATCAGTCATGCTATTATCAACTATGATCATGTGTTACCAATTATATTACTGCTGACTATTATAAACTACTGCTGATCATGCACCTTTTTTGGATCAGGAGGTTCTCGGGCCAGAGGTGGAAACTCTTGTGTACTGAGAATGTCCTGATTCAACTCTTTCGTATCAATTCTGCTCCTGCTTATGTTTATCAACAAATGTAACTAGAGAGAGAGATGCGCCCCCTATGTGGCTCGTTCACACGGGACTGAGCTCCCGTGGGACCGAGTCCCATGGCAGGACGCCAGACAAAGTGTGTGAGCTTGTGGGGAGTAGATGGGCCCGTCCTTCCTTCTGAGCTCGGATGTTGTTAAAAGACTATAAAGACGGAGACAACCAGAAGTTCGGGTAGAGTCAGCTGCGGGTTTGTGCACGGTGCCTAGCCGGGTTAAAGGCCACTCTACCAGACTGCCCGGCTCTCCAGTCTATGTGTTGAGGTAAGAGACTATAAGGCCTAGCCCTGATGAACTGTCAGTGATCTGTTTTGCTCGATATTTTGTGGGGAATAAACTTGACACATTTATTCTAGCAGAAGAGCAATTGTGTGTTTTCTATGTGCAATGCTTGCTATCTGTGGGGAATATATATAAACATATATTATTCTAGCAAAAAGCGAGTGTCTGTGTGTTTCATTTTGTACAGCCGACCACTCCGAACCTTGGTAGATTTTCTCACAAAACATGGTTCCCCCGTTCGGCCGGGGCATCATCCAGGCCAACCCGGGCAAAGCCGCTTGGAGCGTAGCAGGCAGGGCCCCTCCGCGGGCTCCGTGCTGCTGGGACTCCTCCAGGACGACGCAGAGCCATCATGCACCTCTGTTCTTGGGGGGGTCCCCCTCCCCACAAGGGTGGACGGGGGAAGACTCGCCCCCAGGGCCTTAACTGTTAAAATGATTTCAAGATGATCTCACAACTACTCACTTGAACCAACGAGGAAATACAAATACAGGCCTGGTTAGCATCATGATAACACACTGATATTATGCAGTTTAACATTGTTCGTTTCAAGCTAATGTACACATACACACCGCAGTTGGCGGTTGGCTACGTTGATTACTCAACAACGTAAAATATTGACCGTATAACATGAACAGTTATACTCATAATACGCACGTGGATAACCGGCGGCCAGCGAAAATATAAACGGGTAGAAACCAGAAAGCAGGGATAACTTTATCAACGTGGCTCTGGTTATCCACCTCCACCGTCAGTTCCCAGGCAAACATGGAGTATGGGAAATGTACATGATCCAGGAAACCCGTTTATCACGTTATACTGTTGAAAGATAAAGTAGTCTTACACCGTTGTAAGATGAAGCAACGTACATTTGTCACATTCAACAACTAAAGTTACCATTACTTGGATTTGTAAACTATTTACAACAAATATTCACTGTGCACACTGTACAAATACATTCCCATTTTGAAATTTAGACTATCGAAATTCAATCCGAAACAAAACCGTTAACGTTACTTACCAAATTCGGGCTGATGGTAAGACGGTGCTCAAGAAAACGAGGGCAATAAGGCCGATGAAAAAACTAAGGTGGTGGTTTGATAATAGAGTCCACTGCAAACAAATAAAGATAAACTGAACTGTGTTCCAAACCCACACCAGCTGACTTAAACTTCAAATTCACAACTCCGCATCAAGGCAAATTCAAGATGGCTGACTCAACTTTCCTGAGGGAGAGAGATAAGACCCACCCACCAGAACGTCGTCATGACGACGACGTCACGACACACACCTGAACATTTCCTAAACTTTTGGAGCGTTCCCACACGAATTAGCTATAGAATATTAAGCCCTATTCAATTAAAGTGGCATAAATCCTAACAGAGCTCAAAACTTTACAGTTCAGACAACTGCATGATGACTTTTGACTGTTACGACCTAATTAGTTATGAACTAAAACAACTGTTTGGGATTGCAGTGCATTTTGGGAATTAACTTATTTTGCCATTGACCCCAAGTAAAGGGTTGTGTAAACTCTCGCAGCAATGTGTCGCAGTTAGCTTGTCACAGGTATGCCGCAGTTACTTTTGATTTATGCCCAATTTTGAAGCGCCGTCTGCGCCATGTTACGCCACAACGCAAACTTATCTCTTGCGTTTTTCCACTTCCTCACCGTCTTGGTGAGGAAGTGGAATGGCATTCGGTATGGCGAATTATCATTATCTCAGTATGGCGGTCATACAAACAGAACAAGCCGGTAAGGTAGCAAGCCGGAAATACGCGTTGTGTACAGCGGATATAGAATTGACCAATCAGAGGCCTCCTTTCTATCAAATCAACATTCTCTAATCAACATTCTCACCTAAAGTGTTTTGCTCCACTTAGCCTGAGTGACAAAATAAACTTACAGACAACTCCAAATTGTTTAAATGTACATGTTGTGGTTGGCACATTTATCTTGAGTAGAAATAAATTTGTAAAATAAGAGGCAACAATCCTATGAGCAAATACATACAAGGAACTATATTCTCATTTTGGTACAGAGCTCAAAATAAAGGGAATAAAGGGGATAAAGGCAACCAGGGGAGGCCAAGGTTGTCCAGTTAGGTGACCGTAACGCTAAAGCAGGTTCACAAAAGTAGGTACTTTCGTTTAGCCATCCACGTCAAGCATAACTCTTACCACAACCACTAGCGTTCCTGTTTTTGCAAAGTGAATTGATGGAATGGCATTGTAACATAGCGCACAAGGGCAAAATACGACCTGAGTGCCAGGTGTGGCCCCCAGACCAACGCTTCCTTAAATAAAAATGATTCACTGGCAGTATTCTTGATAAATTAGCTTAGTATTGTTGTGTTCAGACAGTTTCCAATCAAACATTCTAACTTGTTCAATCATTCAACTATTATCTATACTTGCTTCTTCTTCGTCTTTTCCAACTCTTTTTGGGTGAAAGCCAGGGGTAGATCTTGGACAAGCCAGCACTACGCTAACTTGTCATTTATGTTAAAAGACGAAAAGCCCTGAAAAAGTTTTCCAAATTAATATAAATTTAGAAATGATTGACAGTACAGTCCAAAGTCCACAAATTAAAAATTTACCAAAAGACACCATGCACCGTACCGTACCGTCTTCTTCCTCTTATCCGAGGTCGGGTCGCGGGGGCATCAGCCGGAGTAAGGAGGCCCAGACCCCCCTCTCCCCGGCCACTTCTTCTAGCTCCTCTGGGGGGATCCCGAGGCGTTCCCAGGCCAGCCGAGAGACATAGTCCCTCCAGCGTGTCCTGGGTCTTCCCCGGGGTCTCCTCCCAGTGGGCCGTGCCCGGAACACCTCACCAGGGAGTCGCCCAGGAGGCATCCTAACCAGATAAACCACCTCATCTGGCTCCTCTCGATGCGGAGGAGCAGCGGTTCTACTCTGAGCCCCTCCCGGATGACCGAGCTTCTCACCCTATCTCTAAGGGAGAGCCCGGCCACCCTGCGAAGGAAGCTCATTTCAGCCGCTTGTATCCGCCATCTTGTTCTTTCGGTCACTACCCAAAGCTCATGACCATAGGTGAGGGTAGGAACGTAGATCGACCGGTAAATCGAGAGCTTCGCCTTCCGACTCAGCTCTCTCTTCACCACACAGACCGGTGCAGCACCTGCATCACTGCAGATGCCGCACCGATCCGTCTGTTGATCTCCAGCTCCATCCTTCCATCACTCGTGAACAAGATCCCGAGATACTTAAACTCCTCCACTTGGGGAAGGACCTCATCCCCAACCCGGAGAGGGCACTCCACCCTTTTCCGACTGAGGACCATGGTCTCGGATTTGGAGGTGCTGATTCTCATCCCAGCCGCTTCACAACCGGCTGCGAATCGCTCCAGCGAGAGTTGTAGATCACGGCTCGATGAAGCCAACAGAACCACATCATCTGCAAATAGCAGAGACCCAATCCTGAGGCCACCGAACCGGATCCCCTCGACACCTCGACTGCGCCTAGAAATTCTGTCCATAAAAGTAATGAACAGAATCGGTGACAAAGGGCAGCCTTGGCGGAGTCCAACCCTCACTGGAAACGAATCCGACTTACTGCCGGCAATGCGGACCAAACTCTGGCACCGGTCGTACAGGGACCGGACAGCCCGTATAAGGGAGTCCGGCACCCCATACTCCCGAAGCACCCCCCACAGGAATCCCCGGGGGACACGGTCGAACGCCTTCTCCAAGTCCACAAAACACATGTAGACTGGTTGGGCGAATTCCCATGATCCCTCCAAGGCCCTGAAGAGGGTGCAGAGCTGGTCCACCGTTCCACGGCCGGGACGAAAACCACACTGCTCCTCCTCAATCCGAGATTCGACCATGCAAACTTATGAAATCCAGCCAGCCTTCACCTGTTGATGAATTCTGCATCAACATCAACTTCTGCAGAGGCCTTAAAACCGAGAAGGGTCTAGTTGAACTTATAAAAGGTAAATATCATATTGTTCAGACACCACAAAGCCATACCCAGTTTGAGGATTTAGCCTCCCTAGTGTTTGTGGTAGCCATAGCTAACCCAAGTTGTACGCAAAAGCAGTTGGACTTAGTTTTTTTTCACTTTCTATTCCTAACTGTTTTGCAGATTAATGGTAACACAGTAAACTCTAACACATGGTCCTGAACCTTTATCTAAATCAACGCTTGCTTTAGTTTCCCCTCATGGAGCACTCGTCAGCTTTTATTTACCAAACTCTGTGAAAGGATGGCAAACATTGGCATCTGCTTGATTTCACATTCTTTTGGGATAAACTTTGTCTGAAATCTTTAATGGATTTCAGCGTTCTGGGATCTGGGTGGGATTGTCTACGTCCCACGCAGAAGCCAAGATGGCTGAGGACGTGAGCAGCAAGCCACCGGTTCTGCTTGAGTGCATTTGAATGCAGCAGCTCCACCAAGACCAGTGCGACCCCCCCCCCCCCCCCCCCATCTCAAAACCAGTCACCCTGAGCTCTCTGCTCACACCTCTCTGCCTTTGCATTACTCTCTTTCAGCATCACACCCGCCCCCGTCCCTTTATATGTCCAGCTGGCTGGGTTTCCCAGCTCCAAACATCATCAGACCCCTGAAGGCTTTGTTCTGCTCATTTTCCCACTAACTGGAGGCGGAGTCAAGCCGCAAAATTAAACTGAAGAAAGGATTGAGAGAGAGAGAGAGAAAAAACATTTTACAAAGTGGAGTAGAGTCTCTAAGAACAAGGGAGGAAGCCAATGAGAAATGTGAAACTTCAGGGACTATAAAGAGCTCAGGTTTGCATACTATTAGATGGGGGGGGGTCCCCTCTTGGAACCAACTGGTTTTCTGTATTTATTTGCTGTAAAATATTATTATCATATTATCTGATCACCTTCTAAATGACAATAATAGACACACACAATGGGCCTCATTGGCTGCGGTTAAACTATTTTCCTTCGAGTTTACATGGAAATAGTAATTCCGAATTAAGGTTTACATGGAAAACACGTTAGTTCGGCTTTATCCAACTCCGCTTTAGGTCTGGGGGTTGGGAAGGGTTCTGATTGGATGGGGGGGGACGTCTTTACATCTACCGGAAGAAAACAAACTTAGCTAACTCGGTTAGCAACAACATTCCACTTATTTTTGACCTGGGTGGCGTCTCTATCTGTGAAACCTCCTTCATTTAACCTGGACGCTTTGAAAAGCTCACAATTTTTATTTTTCCTGCCATCTGTTCTTTTAATTATTTCCAGTTCCTCCAAGCTATTTATTAAATAAATCGTCTCTGCTCTTAAACGCCGTTTACTGCGTTTACTGCCATTTTGAAAACAAGCCCAGCGCAGAATATTAGCGTCATCGCGACAGACGGGCAAGAGAACTAGCATGCGCAGAAAGACGGGAATTCATTTAAACAGGAATGAGTGTAAACATGACCGCGGAATTATTTAATTCGGAATTAAAATGGGAATAAACCAGCTACTTACTTTGGAATTAAGTTAATTCGGAATTGACATTTTCATATGGAATTAAGTGTTTACATGGTAACTTTTATTCGGCTTTAACTTTAATTCTGAATTAATAAGGAATTAAACTTCCCATGTAAACGCACTGACTCATGAACTGGTAAATCTGTGAGAAGATTTGGACATAAATCATCTCTTTACTAAGAACTTACTCTGGATTCATGTACGATGCTTAAAACTCTGATTTGATAATAAGAGCATCTGTATCTTTATAATTGTCAGTCAATCGCAGACTGGCAGCGTGCTCATGCTGCTCATAAATTAGCATAAATCCCCACCCAGAGATGACCATAGCTAAATAGGTGTGTCTTCAACCTGCACATTTACCTGTGGACATCGGACGGAAAAGAAGAAAAATGTTTCAGATAGACATTAGAGCTTGTGTGGGTTTCCTCCAGGACCAGTCCAGGTGATGGACTGGAGACCTGTCCAGGTGATGGACTGGTGACCTGTCCAGGTGATGGACTGGAGACCTGTCCAGGTGATGGACTGGAGACCTGTCCAGGTGATGGACTGGAGACCTGTCCAGGTGATGGACTGGAGACCTGTCCAGGTGATGGACTGGAGACCTGTCCAGGTGATGGACTGGAGACCTGTCCAGGTGATGGACGGGTGACCTGTCCAGGTGATGGACTGGAGACCTGTCCAGGTGATGGACTGGAGACCTGTCCAGGTGATTGACTGGAGACCTGTCCAGGTGATGGACTGGAGACCTGTCCAGGTGATGGACTGGAGGCCTGTCCAGGTGATGGACTGGAGACCTGTCCAGGTGATGACCCCTGTCCCAGTTCGGTCTGAAGCCACAGGTGTTGTTTGGAAAAGGGAGGGGTCGGGGAAGGAGCGTCAAAAAGTCATAATATTCAGGAGAGATTAGGTCGAAGGTCGGCCTTGGAGGCGAGCTTCGTTTCAGGGGAGCCAGATTCAGATAAGAGAAGAATGTTTGGGTCAGACTGACATGATATTCTGTCTGCCTTCAGTTCTTGCTGGTTTCACCTCGGCGGGAATACTCCAAATATCCGAATTACAGATCAATTCTCCCTGAGCGGCGCTCGCAACTTCTCCAGGATCGAATCCATTTCACCAGAGAGTTCAAAACCGTCACTAGAATCACTTCCAGTTTCAGGTTCAGCTCACCAGTAGTACCAGTCTGAGTGATCACAGCGCAGCTCACTCCAACACACACACAGCAGGCAGGTTGGCGGTGTCCAGGATGGCAGCTGCCGTGTAAATTTCCCGATACAGCAGGTATCCGCCAACTCCAAACAGCAGAAATCCTGTGATCATAAATCCCAATAGGTACACTTTGGTGTCCACAATGAACAAGGGGGGCAGACATCCCAGATTCCATCCATAAGATTCCCTGATGTATCCAGCCAGTGTTCCATCGGGACCGGAGGACTCTCCTGTGTCCTGTTTTCTCTTCGAGAAAAATTGATTAATTGCATTGAGAAACCAGCTGATCAGATCCATAATTAGAGATTTGAATATTATGCCGAGTGAGGCTCCAAAAAAGCTCAGACAAGACAAAAGAGAAGCAGCAGGGACAGATAGATGGGAGCTCACAGAGATGCGACTGCCTCCACCGAGAGCAGGAAGTAAAAAAGGCGACAAAAGACAGAAATAAATAAATAATGTAAATTTTGCTCTGTTAACAACAGCATAGTTGTATTAATGGGACTCAATGTGTTTAAACTGATAACACACAATTATAATTTATTGTGCCTTTTATTGAACATACCCATTAAACATTCACAGTGCATTAAACAATACACAGACTAATTATTTCAATAAAAGCAAATCAGAATCAATAGTTTACTGTCAGGGTTGGGGTGGTGGGGTGGTGGGGGCGGGGGGGTGACCCAAGATGCAGGAGGTTCAAAAACAAAAAAGGGTCTTTATTAAACAAAATCCAATAATCCAAAAATACAAAAATCCAAACGTAACTTCCAAACGGTAGGGTGAAGGACAGGGTGAAGGACAGGGTGAAGGACAGGGTGAAGGACATGGTGAAGGACATGGTGAAGGACAGGGTGATGGACAGGGTGATGGACAGGGTGAAGGACAGGGTGAAGGACAGGGTGAAGGACATGGTGAAGGACATGGTGAAGGACAGGGTGATGGACAGGGTGAAGGACAGGGTGAAGGACAGGGTGAAAGACAGGGTGATGGACAGGGTGAAGGGGTGAAGGACAGGACAGGGTGAAGGAAGGACAGGGGTGAAGGACAGGTTGAAGGACAGGGTGATGGACAGGGTGAAGGAGGAGGACATGGTGAAGGACAGGGTGAAGGACAGGGTGGGTGAAGGACAGGGTGATGGACAGGGTGAAGGACAGGGTGATGGACAGGGTGAAGGACATGGTGAAGGACATGGTGAAGGAAAGGGTAATGGACATG